>CM077078.1:17345725-17444572 GCA_039513925.1 Platanthera zijinensis | reverse complement strand
CTGCAGTTTGATTGCAAATGTTGGTGTCATTGTAAGGCATCATAGTGAAGAAACATGAAAATACATCATACAAGCACCCAATCCATGAACTTCTGACACTTTTATGATGTTCCAAAACGATGCTATCTTAGTTATGGTGATCCATGAATCGGTTTGAACTGTTATACTACAGTGTTTGACCAAATGAGCCAAACACCCACCAAGGAACGTCCACTTTATGTTCAGAAAGACATGATGTTTGTTTTTCTGACGAATGACGGTTTAACCTGTGTTTACCATGCCACCACCAACCAAACGACCTTGGAAAGACCAGGTTTCATGATGGTTCTGCCATCTTTGAACATTGCTTGTTTGCTATGCGCTTCCATATGTTCTGAAATTGACTTGAGTTCACTCAAGAACTAAATGATTAACGAGAAATTGAAGTCGCAAAGGCAATCAAAAAATTTCATGGAATCAAAGAGAACTAGTTCCTGAGTATGCTTGTCCACAAATGAGGTTCCAATCAACATTGGTACTTAGAAGACTGCAGTCTGGCTTTGGAGAAGCGGGAGTGGTTGTATATGTCTAAGACAATGACTACAAGACTTCTACTGAAGCAGTGGTTGTATGTGTTGAAGATGCAGAAGGGTACAACATGCAAGAACACTTTAATGTGTTCAATGAACTTTTAAGTCAGTTGCATGTGATTAACTCGAAGGTAGAGGAAGAAGAAAAGAAATGGTTGTTTCTTAAATAGCTCATGGAGTCCTACAAGCACATGAAAACCACATTCTTGTATGAGAAGAATACAGTCATGCTTGAGTCACTTGATGTTGCACGCCTATTTTGGAGGAAGAGCATGTTTTGGCAGTAGGAGGATGATGGAGGCAATTCGAGAAGGGATATGAAAGTGCATGTGCCAGATCTGTATGGACGAAGAATGTAATGGTGTGTTACCAGTGCAGCCATACATGTTACATCAAGGGGAATTATCCTCAGTGTGCGCAAAGATTTGTAGACGTCCAGAATGCAGGTGTAGTGATTATTGATCTGAAGGATAGTAATGATATCTACTTTGTCACTGAGAGTTGGAGCAACTCAGCTTGAATCTTGATTCTAGTACATCACAACATGCTAACTCTAATGCGTCTTTATTCAGTTCTCTGAAGATGTCAATCGAGACTGTCTATCATGATGACGACTCAAGGTGCGAGATCACGGGGACTGCGATAGTCGACTTGATAATGCATAATGGGGTGGTACACAAATTTGAGAGGGTACATCTTGTGCCCAAAATACGCACGGATCTGAATTGGTTAAGCAGATTGGACTTGGGAGACTACAATTGGGTAACCTGAGGAGTTCTGACAGTGATGTGAATGCACATCGTGCTTATGTAAGCTGAGCAACGCGACAGTATGTACCGACTGATTGGGACCACGGTGCGAGGTGGTGCACCCATGATTTTTACGACTGATAGTTGGATGGGTGGTGTTACATGAGTCACCCTTTTGGGACTCGGGTTAGGCGAGTCAGGTTTAGCGATCCTATTGCGATGACATTCATGAGTTGAGTCCGAGTAGGGATGTGTCGACTGAAACAAGTTGAATGATGCCTCGAGATTGAGGTAGTGCTCCGTGCAGAGTTGCTCAAAGCAATTTGGTGCTTCGCGCGGTGGTCTAGTATGGTTCGTGCTTCGTGCTTCGTGCAACCAAACTGGTGGTTTGCTAAGTGGATTGGTTCGGATCCAGATCTGAACTGGATTCGAATCTGATTGGCTTCTCATTCGGTCTCGACGAGGCCTAATGCCATGAAACAAGGTCTCTCATCTAGGAGCAGCTGCACGAGACTGACCCCGATAGATGGCAGGATCAAGGAGCCTCTGACATTCCTTCTTCCGCCGCCCGCCGCCTATTAGAGGAGCATCGTCGCCCTCTCTTTGGAGTAGAGGGGCCGCCATCCGCTCGTCTGTGAGGAGGTGCCTCCGGATTTGCATGAGGGAGATGGGTATACTAACTCTTGGAGGGGTTGGTAGTGGAGTGTCGTCTCCAAAACGAGGCATGATGATCTTTGGCAACAAGTTGTGCATTCGAAGGACACAAGTGTGGGCGTTTCGTTCGAGGTGGTGATTGAATGCAGTAGATTGACGTCAAAGGTTCACGGGTGTACCTTATGCATTTGCTACGCGGATTGAAGTCAAGATTGTGTTTTCGGGTCATTGACTCCCTCCACAAAAAATCAATTGATTTTAATTTCAAAATCAATCAAGATGAGGTCTCCCATAAATTTGCACAAACTCTTGTTCTTGACTTTATTCTAAACACTGCTTAGTAATACCAAACCCAATTCACAGACAATCCCGGACACAAGAAATGCACAGGCAAAACTCTCACATCATGCTCTACTAAAAGATGGTATAACACAAATGTAGATGCTGGGCGCCCCGAGTTCGCCACTGGGCGCAGGACAACTTAAAATTCATGCACAAGCACCATCACAACTGCTAGAACTTTATCAAAACATAAAAAATTAACAAAGCTGCAACTGAACAAATTAAACTGGAACTAAGGTGTGATCAATCTGTGTTAAAATCTTGTAGTGATCAGTACTGCACTTAAGACAATACAACAGTTACTTGATCAGGCTAAATATCAGTTACAACTAAACGCTTCAGTTTCTATGCACCTCATCTGATAACTCTTTACTCAAAGAAATGACGGTGTTATCTTTCCTAGCGAAGAGCTGCTTTAGGACAAACTAATGTTTACTATTTTTTTAAATAGAGTCAAGTAAAATGCTATTAAGGACTTTTTCCCCTTCAAAATTTAACAATATGGATCATTTTAGAGCATTTTAGTCCGATTGAGTCATTTTTTTTGTCCCAGATGATCCAAATTGTTTTTTTTCAAAGGAAAATAAGCCCAATAGCATTTCACACAAATCTATGTTAAATAATAATAATAACCCTAGTTATCCTCGCACAACCCTACATTAGTACACCTGCAAAATAATTTCTCCTTGGCCCATTATCATTACTCTCTGTTAAATAATATCTGCCCTACACAAGGGGCAATCACCTGAGGACCGGACCCAGAGCTTTAAAGCAAGCATGATTGGAATTTGTGACTGCACAATAATTTGACAGCCGATCTTCATCCTTAAATTCCTCCAAACATACACCAGCATTCTTGTTACTGGTTAATATGATTCCACCCTCCATGTTTCTCTTCTTGAGTCCTACAAGATTCTCCTTTCATGGCATAGTAAGCATCCCATCTAAGTGCTGGAATTTTCCTGTTTTCGATGTGGAAAAGGGAGGGGCGGTGTGTATGTAGGGTGGATTCGCCATACAGAATGTTCAAAATTAGTCCTCGAGTTAGTCCCCGTGTGTGAGTTTCCTGATTCGAGTTTGCATTATTAGCATCAAAATGATCATCACCGATTGATTCATCATTCCAAGAATCAGAAAGTAAGGATCTTTGCCTGGGAAGAAATAAAAACGAGCAAATACTTGAGAAAGTATTGTTACCTAAATAACATTGCTAGTTATATGGATATAAGTTCTTACATAAATTAACAATGAACTAAGCAATTTAAGTAATACAATCTTTTGGAGAATGGGAAGGAAACTGGTTTCTGTTAGCGAAATACTCCTAAGCCTCTCTGAAAGCCTTCTTCTTGCCTCTTCTACAGCACCGGAAGCTGATTATTTCTGATTAGTCCCCGTCGAGTTAGCGTGCTATTTGAAATCCCACCACTAATGATGTCTCCGGGAAAAAAGCTGTCACTACCATTGTGAGTTGACCTTCCTAATTCGCGTTCCTGGGGAATGGAGCCGAGTCGTAATGTCTTGGAATATAGATTTACGTACAGTTTAATAATTGAGGCAATCATTTCTTCTTCTTTTTATAAGTGAGCAAAAGAGTTAAATGGAAATATAAGAATATAGATTTAAATGTACAAAATCACAATTAACATATGTAAAAAAAGGAAATTTTCTAGTAATAATTTCAGAATATGTTTGATCAATATCCCCCTGTGAACTGCCGCTGACAAAGTATGAATTTCCAAAAATAATAAAGTCTTTCAAGCCGATGACTGCCTGCACTTCTATTGGCTAGGGTGGAATAGTTATCAAAGGTTCATGTAAACTATTATGAGGCCATAGTTGGTGTACAAATTCAAATAAGAAACAATCTTGCACTAGTAAAGAGCATGCTATGTGAATTTATGTTTAAAAAAAGAAGCATTTAATTGTATTACATTAAAAGATATTTATATTCTTGGACCTTATAAAAAGATAATAGTTTAAGTGGTGGCAAACTCGACGATTGATAGTAACACTAGCTTGATAAGAGATGAGTTTCATGATTATCCTTAAAGCCTTTTTTAAAGTCTTTAAAGCCGCATGCCTGGAGCGGCCTGAAGATTCATTTGGAGGAACTGCCTGTGGTCTTGGAGAAGACTGAGTCACCTACGAGAGGAAAGGATTCCACCCCTCTCTCTCTCCGTTCTTCTCTCTCTCGCTCCTGCACTCGGAGAGGTCGCCGGCCTAGGGTGTCGTCGCCAGTCTTGGAGGAGGTATCCGCCGGTGTTGGAAGAGGGTGTTGTTGCCGCCGGGCTTGGTGGAGTTTGCCGCCGGGCTTGGTGGAGTTTGCCGCCGGCGTTGCAGTGGACGTTCTTTCGAGTGGAGAGGCGGGGTGTCGACGGCGTGCGTGAGTACAGTTAGGGTCTGTTTGGGACAGCTCTGGCGGATTGAAAAGCTGCTGTCCGGATAGAGCTGTTTTAAAATAGATCTCTGGGGAGCAGTTTTGAAAAGCTGCAGACTGTTTGGGTGTTCTGTGCAGAAGTGCGCTCGGAATCGCCGGAGGAAGGACGTCGGGGGCTTGGAATTGCCGGAGGAAAGCCGTCCGGGGCTCGAAATCGCCGGAGGAAGGCCGTCCGACCTCTGACCATGTTCCAACTGAAGAAACCATTAGATTTCCAAAACATGTGAGAGAGAAAGCTATTTTGCGGGAGCAGAAGCTGGGGAGGAAGAGATTTCTGAAAAGCTGCAAAACAGCTCCTGATTTTTGAAAAGCTCTTCACAGAGAGCTGTCCCAAACAGACTGAAAGCAGCTCTGGCGGTTTGAATAGAGATTTTCCAACCGCCAGAGCTGCCCCAAACAGACCCTTAGGGTCTGTTTGGGACAGCTCTGGCGGATTGAAAAGCTGCTGTCCGGATAGAGCTGTTTTAAAATAGATCTCTGGGGAGCAATTTTGAAAAGCTGCAGACTGTTTGGATGTTCTGTGCAGAAGTGCGCTCGGAATCGCCGGAGGAAGGACGTCGGGGGCTTGGAATTGCCGGAGGAAAGCCGTCCGGGGCTCGAAATCGCCGGAGGAAGGCCGTCCGACCTCTGACCATGTTCCAACTGAAGAAACCATTAGATTTCCAAAACATGTGAGAGAGAAAGCTATTTTGCGGAAGCAGAAGCTGGGGAGGAAGAGATTTCTGAAAAGCTGCAAAACAGCTCCAGATTTTTGAAAAGCTCTTCACAGAGAGCTGTCCCAAACAGACTGAAAGCAGCTCTGGCGGTTGGAATAGAGATTTTCCAACCGCCAGAGCTGCCCCAAACAGACCCTTAGTCTCAACGGTGGTTTCTCTCCGGTGGTGGCGTTGTTCATCGACGGCGGAGTTGTTCTCCGGTGGTGGTTGCGGTTGAACGTTGGACATCGACGTTGAAGGTTCCGGTGAACCTTGTGTGTCTGTAAGGCGAATTGCGGTCCAAATCTTAGATTCTCGCCGCGGATCGTGCATGTCTGGAGCATCCACGGCGTACTCGTCGGACGGTCATTTTTCTCCTGTTTTCTCTCGTATTTGAATTTATATTTTCATTATATAAATTGTGTGGTTATATTTTGTATTCTTGTTATCTGTGGATTCTATAGTTGTGTCGTTGTGTACCGTATTTAACAACAAGTGATATCAGATGGATGTTTCGAGTAGGTAACTGATTGGACGTTCCGGTTTTAGTTTTTGGTCAACGGTAGATGACAACATCGATCCGCTCCCTATCTTACCAGATCTGATCCGTGAATTAATCAGATTGTCTAAAGGTACTGCGGGCAGCTATGACAGCAAAGAACACGGTATTGGCTAGATATTCGGTGGAGAAGTTTGACGGTAGCGGGAACTTTCGCCTATGACAGATTCAGGTCAAGGATATGTGATCCAAGTGCTGCGGGGGCGTGATTCTTTGCAAGTTCCGATGAAAGATTCTAAGTAGACGGAGATGTATGAGTGTGTCACTCGCGCTATCAGGATGTGCATTGACGACAAAATGTTGTTCAACATCAGTATTGAAGAGTCCGCTGTGATACTGAGGGAGAAGCTGGAGGGACTCTATATGAGCAAGTCGTTGACCACGAGACTGTTGTTGAAGCAGAGACTGTACGACCTTAAAATGCGGAAAGGTGGTAACCTGCAGAAACACTTCAATGTGTTCAATGGACTTCTCAGCCAACTGCATGTGGTTGGTGTTAAGGTGCAGGAAGAAGACAAGACTTTATTGCTTCTTACCCCGCTCTCGGCGTCGTATAAGCGCATGCATACCACTCTACTGTATGGGAAGAATACAACATGTGTGGAGCAAATCACATCTACGTTATTGTCCAGTCAGATGTTGTCGAACCCCACTCATGATGGTGAGCATGCTTTGGCAGTAGGAGGACGACGAGGGAGGCAGTTCAAGAAGGGATCTAGGAGTGCACGGTCCAGATCCGCAACGAGCAAGGCAGTGACATGCTACCATTGCAGACAGAGTGACCATATCAGGAGACATTGTCCGCAGCGTGTGCAGAATTTTGGGGAAGTACAGGGTGCGGGCAAGGCGGCGGTAGCTACAGCAGATGATAGTGATGTGTCTCTCCTCATCACTGAGAGTCCATGTGACTCTGATAACTGGATATTGAATTCTGGTAATTCGCAGTACATTTGCTCAGATGCAGGGATGTTCAGTTCACTGGAGGTGACAACTGGGTCGGTCTTTCTGGGTGACGGCTCATCATGTGAGGTCACAGGAACAAGAACGGTGGACATCCAGATGCATGACAGAGCAGTGCGTAGGCTTGAGCGGGTACATCTGGTACCCAAGTTGCGCAGGAATTTGATATTGATGGACAGATTGGACTCCAGAGGATGCAGTTTTGCAGCGAGAGGTAGAGTTCTGACGGTGACGCGAGGACGCACCGTGCTCATGCGAGCTATGCAGTGCGGTAGTTTGTACCGGCTGATAGGGACCACGATACAAGGTGGTGTGCTCATGATTTTTGCAGCCGCCGGAGTTGATGGTCGAGGTGGTACAGGGGATCGCCTTTCTGGTAGTCTGACAAGGCGAGTCATATTCAGTGATCCAGTTGCGTCGACATTCAGAGGATGAGTCGACTGAAGCAGGTCGACTGACACCTCAGACTTGAGGTAGTGCTCCGTGCAGACTGGTGTTTCGTGTAGTATTGCCTAGTGCAGATGGTGTTTTATGCAGAGAGTGTTACGTGCAAGTGGTGGCTCCGGATCTCAAACAAAGGTGGTGGATTGTTGCCTTTTTTGGTTTGGGATCCAGCCGCCCAACCTAAATTTTAGGCTTTATTTAATATAAAAACCTAATTACTACTCCCAATTCTGTAGGCGCCCTCATCCCGTAAGAAAAGTGTGCAGCGACTGTTTTGGGGAGTGTCGCCTGAAGCCGCATGCCTGGAGCGGCCTGAAGATTCATTTTGGAGGAACTGCCTGTGGTCTTGGAGGAGACTTAGTCACATGTGAGAGGAAAGGATTTTGCCCCGCTCTCTCCATTCTTCTCTTTCTCGCTTGTGCACTCGGAGAGGTCGCCGGTCTCGGGTGCGTCACCGGTCTTGGAGGAGGTATCCGTCGGCGTTGGGAGAGGGTGTTTCCGTCGGGATTGGTTGAGTTTGTCGCCGGCATTGCAGTGGATGTTCTTTCGAGTGGAGGGGCGTGATGTCGACAGCGTGCATGAGTGCAGTTAGCAACGACGGTGGTTTCTCTCCGGTGGTGACGTTGTTCTCTATGAAGCACCGACACTTCAAAATGCCCGGCGTGTCAGTGTCGGAGAGTCCGACACTCGTCCGACTCTCCGACACTCTCCGACACTCGAGTCGAAAATCCGACACTCGAGTCGGAAATCCGACAATCGAGTCGGAAATCCGACACGTTGGCTCACGCGGGACTCGTGTGTCCCGCTCAATCGGATGCGCGTGTCCCGCTCAATCGGACGCGCGTGTCCCGCTCAATCGGACGCGCGTGTCCCGCTCAATCGGACGCGCGTGTCCCGCTCAATCGGACACGCGTGTCCCTAAGTTAGATACTCATGGTGAGGCGGGTGACAATTTGTCTTGGAAGTGCCTTTACCCCTTTCTAGCATTTCAAGTAGTGAAAGTGGATCTACTAGTGACGTGGATATTTTCTCTAGAAAAAAGAAAATTGAAAATGGGGAAAAAAGTTTGCATGTAAATCCATTATTTTTATTGATGATATATAATAATAATGTGTTAATGTTCTATCATTTTTTTTGATCATTTGTTAAGTTTTGCATTTGAATATTTGATTAGTAATATTTAAACATGACTTAATTTATTTAAATGTTTGTTAATTGTTAATTTTTTATTTTTTGTTAAATGTTTTAGGATTTTCATAATTATAAAAAATGAATATTTAATATACGTGTCCCAACGTGTCGGAATATGGTATTTTTTGAGAATTGACGAGTCGCGTGTCGTGTCGTGTCGTGTCGCGTGTCCCGTGTCGGTGTCGGTGCAACATAGGTTGTTCTTCGGCGGCGGAGTTGTTCTCCAGTGATGGTTGCGGTTGAACGTCAAACATAGACGTTGAAGGTTCTGGTGAACCTTGTGCGTCCGCAAAGAGGATTGTAGTCCAGATCTCAGATTCTCGTAGTGAATCGTGTGTGTCCAGAGCATCCACGACGTACTCGTCGGACGGTCATTTTTCTCCTGCTTTCTCATGTATTTGAATTTATATTTTTATTATATAAATTGTGTGGCTATATTTTGTGTTCTTGTTATCTGGGAATTCTATAGTTGTGTCGTTGTGTACTGTATTTTACATTTGTTGTAAAATCCGGTACAAATAGTCACAGCTATAAAGATTGCAGGTAAACAAAAACACAAAAATGACACCACAGAATTTATATATTGAAAATATAAATGCAAATACAGTAGAAACAGGAGAAAAATGACTGTCCGACGAATACGCCGTGGATGCTCCGGACACGCACGATTCGCGGCAAAATGTGAATCTGGACTGTAATCCGTCTCGCGGGCGCACAAGGTTCACCGGAATGTTCAACGTCGAAGTCCGACGTGCAATCGCACCTAGAGCTGTCACTTAAAATCGAAAACCACAAACCAAACCGGAACCGCAAAGAACAAGACCGAACCGTTCACAAATTATTCGGGTTCTGGTTTGAATTTTGGAACCGTGAACAACATTGATTCAGGTATGGTTCTTACATTTTATTATCCGGACCGGAACCGGAACCGGAACCGCAACATACAAGTCATAAGCGGTTTCAAGATTTTTAGACCCGATCCGAACCGGACCGAAGTAGAACCGAACCGCAACCCGTTTATTATTATTATTATTATTATATTATTATTATTTTATAATTTATTTATAATATTTATATTTATTATCACGAGTGAAGCTGCTGCAGTTTGAACCCAAATCATAATCGCACTAAAGGAGATCGATTTTTGACCGAACAAAACTTCACCGCGTAAAAACTGTGTGGTATTGTTAGACATTAGTGCGGTTTGGAGTCAATTTTTGCAATGCACTTTTGATTTTTATACTGTTATATAATATATTTTCAATTTTAATTATATATTTTTTTGAAATATTTTATTTTAAAAAAAATAGAAGATATACAACTACTATTTATTAGTAATCATAAAAGAAAACTAATTGATGCCGGTTGTTACGGTTGAGCATGCCGACGAGACGTGCGCTAGCCAACTAGAAGTCGTGGCAAATCTACACGCGTAGGAAGGCGATTGATACAATCTCACCGATCGTGGAAAAGACCGTCGAGAAGTGCGCAACAAAATTATTTTTATTTCAATGTTGTTTTGAGTTTTACTATTTGCAGCCCGCTTTTATTTCATTCCGCTAAGTTTAATTTTGGTTTTAGTTGGAACCGATTGGAACTGGACCGAACCGCATGGAACCGGACCGAACCGATAGTAACCGGTTTGGTTTTGGTTCTTGTTGAACCGTAACCGAAACCGTTGACACGACGGTTCCAAAAATTAAGCTGGAACCGGAACCAGAACCGGAACCGGTTAAACCAAATAAGGTTTTGGTTCTAATTTGAAGAACCGTTACCTTAGTGGTTCGGTTCATGGTTTTAGTAGAACCAGAACTGAACCGGAACCGTGAAAGCTCTAATCGCACCACCACCGGAGAACAACACCGCCACTAGAGAACAACGCCACCACCAGAGAGAAACCACCGTCGAAGCTAACTGCACTCACGCATGTCATCGACACCACGCCTCTCCACTCCAAAAAAACGTTCACTGCAACGTCGTTGGCAAACTCCACCAAGCCCGGCGGCAACACCCTCTCTCAACGTCGGCGGCTACCTCCTCCAAGACCGGCGACAACACCCAAGGCCAACGACCCCTCCGAGTGCACGAGCGAGAGAGAGAGAAGAGCGGGAGAGGGGCAGATCACCTATCTCCAAGGCGGCTTCTATTCCTCAAAAACCTAGGCGCAGGTGCCTCTCCTCCAAAGCATGCGGCTCCTCTTTCAACTCACGGATGAGGCGGCTACTCCTTTCGTGCACGGGAGCCTGCCATTTATATGACCAGGATTTAATAAAACCTATAATTTAAAAGGGGCTGGTTCATGCTGGATCCGAACCAACCCGGAAAAGTCAACAATCAAATTCAAATACAAGGGAAAATCAGGTACAAATAGGAACTGTTATAAAGATTACAGATAATCAAGAATACAAAGTATAGTCACACAATTTATATAATGAATGTGAAGTAAAAACATCAGCGAGGAAATTCGGGACTTAGTAAATGTATGATAGCGATGAGCATTAACAAATCCAGTAACATTGTCCTACGTCTGCTTACACTTACAATTGGATAAAAGAAGTTGAAGGAAAGCTATTTTCTAATAGCATTGGCTCAGCCAAAGATTACGGCTCCGTATGGTGGGGGACTTATTTTCACAGGTCAAGCGGTTACGATCGCATGAACCGGACTCATGCGGTCGTAATCGCTTGACCGGTGAAGATAAAGGTTTGGTTCATGCGGTCGTAATCGCTTGACCGGTGAAGATAAGTCCCCCCAAACGGAGCCTACATCTCACTATCCTCATAGAACATGTAGAGAAGTCTAACAGAAGGTTCAACTTATTTTGTTCGACAATGACATTCTACCCTATTAAGAAATTTGTTTCTTTAGCACTTGCACTCCAAAATTTTAAAATAGGCACTCCCCCCCCCCCCAAATACTATTTTTTGTCACTTTGCACCCCCATACCGAAATTTTAATAGAAGTTAGGTCCGGGCAACACCAAAAATGCTCATTATGACACCTTGGACCCCGAATTATTGGTGCTGCACAGGCCTAAATACCATTAAATGAGATTTTTGGTGCAGCACGGACCTAAATAACCTTGAAATTTTGGCTTGAGTGTGCAAAGTCCCAGAAATCGGTAATTGGGGGTGGAAAGTGCCAATTTTAAAGATTCGAGGTGCAAAGTGCAAAAACCCTATATTTCCGAGGTGCAAAGTGTCAAAAAGCCAATAAATTCATATACTTTGAAAAGCTGTAAATAGAAATTACATACCACCAGCATAGCTTGAAAAATATATATTTTTTTAAACAGCACACAAATACAAAAGCAGATTACCAAGATGTGAAGTAACAATATAGGCATAGCAGGGCAATTCGTGTGTTAAACTAAACAACTAGCAACTTAGTAATTATAGATCAAAAGAGAATCTAGTGTGATTTTTGAGAAAATCAAACAAGTATTTCGGTTCAAAGACCCCCTGAAGCAATGAAAACAAAAGACTCGACGCAATAACAGAAGAACCCCTGCAGGAAGATTCAGGAAAACCTGTGTCGCTTTAGAAAAAGGGATAGGGTTTTTTCTGCTGCTGAATTTTAGCCGCATCGTAGATGACCGAACATTATTACACGATGCAGATATCATCAAAGACTTTTAAAATGCAAGAAAATTAGGCTAAGAAGCAAGAACACGATGATACCCTATGCGAGCCGCAGTTTTTGGAGCGCCTGGCCTTGGGAGCAGAGCCATGGGGGTGTCGGGAAGACTCGCCGCCCAATCGTCGGCGATCGTTGCGGCGGCACCTCCGGCTAGGGCGTGGATCCGGCTCTGAATCCGGATGATCAGTCTCGATGGCGGCGGCCTGCTCCTGGCTTCGGCGAGCTGGAGAATTCCAGATGTACAAGAGCTGGAGCGCGCTCGTCATGCGGTGAGCCACCCACTCGGCCTTTCTCTCTCACACAACACTCCGCCGCTTCTTCTTCTTCTTCTTCGTCTTCTTCAAGAAGCCATGGAGGGCGACAATCTCGAAAGAGGATCTCAAGTACCACGCAAGTACAACAGGACAAAATGTTGGACATTATCCAAATTTAATATAACGGCATAGATCGGAGTTGTGGAGTTCCGATTTTGCAAAGTAATTGAGCGGAATCAGAAAAAAATGATTAACATGAAAAGTTGTAGATATCCTCGAAACGAATAACCTTCATGTTGAACACTTTTTGATTTGAAATCGTTTAGACTCCTGATTTAGTCCCCGAAAAAATTCTGTCCGAAAATAATTAACTTTGATGTTGAACATTTTTCGGACAGAGTTTTTTTGGGGCCCAAATAGGGGGTCTAAACAACTTCAAATCAAAAAGTGTTCAACATGAAAGTTATTCGTCTCAGAGATATCTACAACTTTCATGTTAACCATTTTTTTTGATTCCGCTCCATGACTTCGCAAAATCGGAACTCCACCCCCTGGAGTTCAAATAGAAACTCCAGGGGATCTGGATTCGGTAGATGACGCAAAAGCTCAAGAATTCTCTTTTTATGCTATCAAATATTGTGACCATGTGAGCTAAGGCTTTATTTGGCGGGGCGGTGGCGGGAGCAGCCGGCGGGTACAAATATCGGTCTCGAATTGGAGGGGGAGAGGCGGTATTGAACAAGCCGGAACAGGGATTTTCCTCCTTGCTCCCGGAGTAGACGCGGCGTTTGCCTCAGCCGGCCATTTGGTTACATGCCTTGCGGCGGCAAATGAACTCGTTTGGCGCGGCTTATTTGCTGCGATGACTTTGGTCAAAAAACATCATTATCATAGAATGTATGTTTGGCAAGACGAATGTTATGACTGCTACCAAGAAAATAAATTAGTTTTGAGCATAAAATGCATGAATTTTTTTAGGTGAGGTCAAACATTCATGACCACCATGTTCACGACCGCCACCACTTTGCCAAACGAAGCCCTAGGTTCTGTTTGACATGACTTTTTCGCTCGGATGAATTTGAATAAAAAAGCAACTATTATAGAATATATGTTTGGCATGACAAAAGTTATGACTGTCATCAAGAAATGAAAATTAGTGTTGAATAAAAAAGTGACCTTAGTCTTTTTGGTGAGGCCGGACATTCATTAACAACGATTTATAATCACTGTGTTTATGACCACGACTGTTGTGCCAAACGGAGCCTTAAATTGTTAAGCTCCGGCAACCTAACTTATAAAAACAACACTCAAGCTTTTATCCCACTATAGAGGGGTCGGCTATAGGGATCCTTTGTTGTCATTGTACCATATCTTTAGTCATAATCTCACTAATGTCTAAGTACATCATGTCTTTCTTTATAGTTAAGTATAATTCCAAGTCTTTATTGGTCTACCCCTCCCTCATTTAACATGCTCAGTGACTAGGCTCTCGCAACGCCTAACAGGTGCCTCTAATGGTCTCCTATTATGTGTCCAAACTATAATCGGGTGCTCGAAACATACGGAGGAAGATCTAAGTGGAATCTGCTCCCCGTTGCCCCCAGCTAGGTATTTATAGTAAAACCTAGGGTTAAGATCCGCAAAGCCCCCAAACCCGTTATTAGTCTGAATATACACTTACAATCTCCTCCTATATTCGTGACAAATAACGGTGACGTTTCGGGGTGCTGGAGCGTAGACATAATAATAATTCAAACTAAGCAAATTAAACAGGACAGATCATACTAATAAATCAAAATAAGGTTTTGCCTATACGGCAAACCACCACACAGATGCTATCCCAATCAAAGTCTGAATTATTACAAAACAAAACAAAAAACATGAATCAAACGTTTGATGATTCTACTCATCTAGTAGATCATCATCATCCATGTCCAGGTCTACAGCTCCTCCAAAATCTCCATCGTTGCCTGCAAGGAATTTCATGAGTCGGACTCAATGAATTCATAAACATATGCAGTAACATTTAAAGTAAACTAGCTCTTACTAAATGAGCTTAGCACTTCTAGCAACGGTAAAGTAACTCTGTCAGCATCTCATCCAGTCTAACTAGGACTAGTCACGTTACCTTACTCATTACTGATCACTATGTGCCTCACCAACACATGTGGGCACACATCACGTGCAACATTATCAAATGTGGAATAATGTGCTGTGACCAATAATGTTTAGATTAACATATACAACGACTTTCAATTCCCAGTTGAATAGCTCTTGAATCAACTTACAATGAGAGGACGTTAGGTTATCAAATGTGGAATAACTCGCATCCAACCATCTTGGGTTTTCATCAAGAAATTATTTGGGGTTTTCAGTCTGTCACTTATTAGATGCTTGAATGTTGGCAGCTATAGGCTCGTGCATATCAAAACATAAACGTTGGAGGAAAGTTTCATATTTCTATGAACTTTAATCTCATTTCCCCTGATGTTTTGATTGTGAGAGCTCTATTTAATCCTTTAGTAAGGGCGTCTGCAACATTATCTTTCGTTCGCACATCTACCAGGGTCACAATCCCTTGGCTTGTGAGAGAGGTCAACCAGGCCTGTTTCATCCTGAGTTGCCTTCTTTTGCCATTGAACAAAGTGTTCGTAGCAACCGTTTTAGTAGCCTGATTATCGCAGTAAATTGCAACAGAACTCAGTTTCAGGCCCGACAGTGGAATGTCCAGCACCAAATCTCTTAACCACTCTGCTTCTTCACCAACCGAAGCTAGAGCATAGAGTTCGGATTCCATGGATGAGAGTGCAATGCACGACTGTCTCTTGGACTTCCAGGCTACAGCTGCTCCTCCTAGTTTAAAGAGGAATCCACTAGTGGACTTGCTGTCGTTTATTTCTGAGCACCATGATGCATCAGAATATCCTTCCAGAACGGGAGGATGACCACTATAACATAAAGCATACTTTCGGGTGTGCTTTAAGTAACACATCAGCCTATCGAGGGCATCCCAGTGGTCTTGGCCAGGATTGCTAGTGAACCTACTTAACATGCCGACCGTGAAGGCTATGTCAGGTCTCGTACAGACCATAGCGTACATGAGGCTACCAAGCAGTTTAGAATAATCTAACTGTCGAACCGCAGCTCCATCATTGGGCTTTAAGCGGTTAGAATAGTCGTATGATGTCTCAGCCGCTTTCCGTTCACCGTATCCCCACGTGTCCAACAAGGACTGTATGTAGTGGCTTTGACTTAGGGAAATGCCATGTTTCCCAAAGCTCACTTGCATACCTAGTATAGTGTCAGCTATACCGAGGTCCGTCGCGCTAAATTCTTTAATTAGACCTGACTTTACGTCATCCACTTCGGATTGATCAGATCCAAGAATAAGCATATCATCCACATACAAGCATATTATGGCGACGTGGTCTGATCTATGACGTATGCAAAGACATTTATCCAAGAGACTCGACATGAATCCCATGTTCTTTACAGTATAGTCAAACTTCTCATGCCATAATTTCGGCGCTTGCTTCAATCCGTATAGCGACTTTAAAAGCTTACAGACCTTATTTTCATGACCGTCTACAATGAAACCTTCAGGTTGACTCATGTAGATCTCTTCGGTCAGATCTCCGTTCAAGAACGCAGTCTTAACATCCATTTGATGAACAATAAAGGTCTCAATGGCCGAAATAGCAAGAAGAACCCTAATGGTTGCTAAGTGACACACGGGTGAGTATACGTCAAAATAGTCTACTCCGCTTACTTGTGTGAAACCTTAGCCACCAGGCGTGCTTTATACTTAGCTACGCTACCATCGGGATTTAACTTCTTTTTCAGAACCCACTTGCACCATACAGTTTTAGCCCCTATTGGCTTATCAACTAACATCCAGGTGTCGTTCTGAAGGAGAGAGTTCATCTCATCCTCAATTGCTTCTTTCCAGAGTAGGGAATCCCTTGATCTCATCGCTTCCTTAAAGTTAGATGGATCGGCCTCGACATGGTAAGTGACAAAATCACTACCGAAGGTTCTAGGGGTTCGCTCTCTCACTGAAGTCCTTCTAGACTCTAGGCCAGAGTTGTCTACCGGAACGGAATAGGAGGTGCTTGGTACTGATTTAGGATCGTCCTCAGTAATAGTTGCTTGCATACCTGGGATAGTTAAGTTCTTATCTTTGAGGAATTTATCCTCAAAGAACACAGCATCCCTAGATTCAATAATTATATTATTAGACAGGTCTAAGAATCTATCAGCAGCACTATCTTCAGCACAACCTAAGTAGACACATGTATTGGTCCTAGGTCCAACCTTAGACCGTCTAGGGTCAGGAACCCTGACATAGGCTATACAGCCCCAGGTCTTAAGTCTAGTTAAAGACGGCGGTCGCTTAAACCAAAGCTCGTAGGGTGTAACCTCTAACTTAGTATGGGGAACTTTGTTTAGAATGTGATTCGCAGTCAAGACTGCTTCTCCCCAATAAGCGGAAGGCATGCCTGCAGTGAGCAGCATAGAGTTTAACATCTCTGTTAACGTTCTATTCTTACGCTCGGCTATGCCGTTAGATTGGGGGGGAGTAAGGAGCAGTGGTTTCTGCTATGATGCCCTGTGAAGCAAGGAAGCATCTGAACTCACTGGACATATATTCTCCTCCTCTATCACTTCTAAACCTCTTAATTGTCATGCTTAACTGGTTTTCTACCCTGGTTTTGAAGAGACAAAACTTTTCAAACGCTTCATCTTTAGTTTTAAGCAACGAAATATGACAAAATCTCGTGCAGTCATCTATGAACGTAATCATATACTTCCTCCCACCTCTTGTGACAAAACTCTTAAAGTCACAAATATCGGAATGTATAAGCTCAAGAGGTGTTGTGCTCCTAGTAACCGTGCCAAAAGGTTTCCTAGTGATCTTAGTCTGAGCACACACTTCACATTTCCCAAGAGGAGACTTAGTGTCTAGTGTGATCTTATGAGTTCTAGCGACTTGGAACATTTTCCTATAGTTTACGTGTCCTAGTCTCTCATGTAGAGTCCTAGGGCTAGCTAAGTTCAATTGAACTTGTTGCACTACCTCATTTGCTAGACTCAAACGGTACATCCTATTCTGGACGTAAGCACATCCAAAGTAATGTGAGTTGACTGACAGAGTCACTCTACTGCCACAGAAGTTAATAGACATACCAGCATCACACAGTAAACTAATAGACACTAAGTTAGCAGATAAGAAAGGAATAAATTTGACGTTCTTTAAAAGTAAAGACTTACCTGAGGAGAGCATCAGAGTTGCGTTTCCCACCTTCAGTACGTCGGCTGTGCCACCATCTGCAACAGTCACTGATTCTTTTGCATCCTTCAGCTCTGTCAGAAGATTAGCGTTGTTGCAAACGTGGCACGTTGCCCCAGAATCTAGGAACCACTCCGGGCTGGCCTGCGCGTGTCCGACCATGGCAACAAAGTCGGATGGCTCAGCGTGGCTAACCAGATGAGCCGGGTTGCCTTCTTGCGGTGCTCTAGTTCTTTCTTTCCTCGGTAGCTTGCAGTTTGATGCACAGTGTCCCCACTTGTTGCAGTTAAAGCATTTACCCTTAAACTTTTTAGAGGGTCTACTCGGTCCTGCAACCTGAGGGCTACTGCGAGGCGGTTTGGTCTTATGAGGGGGAGGAGCGCGCTTGGAGCTTGTAATCATGTTGGCAGCAGCCTTCTGCTTGCCAACAGCTTCCAAAGCGTGCTTTGTCCGGTTCTCGTCCTCAATGCGTATGAAGCGCTTGAGGTCGTTCAGACCAACTTGCATCTTCTTGCGATACATTTCTGTTTTGAAGTTGTACCACGAGGAGGGCAGCTTTTACACAATTATGCCAGCAACAAAACTTTCGGGCAGGCTAATGGACTCACTATGCAAAGAATCAACCAAATTTTCAAAATCTGATACCTGAGGGAGAATGGCTTTCTCCTCGTCGAAGCTGAAGGAGTGGAACTTGTCCACTAGATGAGCTTTGGAGAGGTCCTCCTCCTGTCTGAAGTGCTCCTCTAGGGCTTCCCAGATCTCCTTCGCAGACTGCAGCTTGATGTAGTTCTTGGCCAGACTGGAAGAGAGACAATTCAGCAGGTAGTCCCTGCAGAAATCCTCATCTTCAGCCCACTGTGCCTCATCTGCAGTCCCAGCAACGTCAGCACGAGCAGTCTTCATGGTGTAGAAGACATTCAGGTATTTCATCCCAAATTGCGTGTTCAACTTCCAATCGTTGAACTCGGAGGCCGTGAACTTTTCCAACTTGTTCATGGGAATCAGAGAGGACAAGGAAGAATTCCTCATTGCTTCTCTTGCTGCAAGCCCGAACACAGGAACAGAGGCTTGGATCGGCTCCAGGAAAGCGTCGACCAGAGAAATCGTCGAACGGGAGGATCGACGATCGTCGACCGGAAGAGAACGTCGAACATCGACCGGGAAGAAAACGTCGAACGTCGACCGGGAGGAAAAACGTCGAACGTCGACCGGGAGGAAAAACGTTGAACGTCGACCGGGAGGAAAAACGTCGAACGTCGACTGGGTGCTCGAAACATACGGAGGAAGATCTAAGTGGAATCTGCTCCCCGTTGCCCCCAGCTAGGTATTTATAGTAAAACCTAGGGTTAAGATCCGCAAAGCCCCCAAACCCGTTATTAGTCCGAATATACACTTACACAAACCATCTTAGTCGAGCTTCTCACATCTTCTCTGCAATTGGTGCTACTCCTGTCTTTTCCTTGATACATGCATTCCTAATTTTATCATCTTAGTCGAGCTTCCCTCATTTTTCTTTAAGTTTCAAAAATGATTTGAAACATGTAATTGTTGAATATTGGAGATTAGTATTTGATGCCTGCATTTTTCCCATTTGGAATGTTGTGATGAAATTTTCTACGAGTGTTGCTTGCTTCCATCGAGATGTTGGAGATTTATGTTTGCAGTTTTTGTGATATGCTTCCGTGAGTTTAGAGATAGGAAAATTGTGCATGTTGATCTGAATCCGTGAGCAGTGAAGTGGGGAATTAATTTCTCTTGCTTTGTGCTTTGAGATTTCGATGGAGTCACTTTGTGTGTGAGTGAGTGAATTCTCTGTGATGCCTGTGTGTGATAGCGGCGGACCTCGGAGCAGGAGATCGTAGGTGGCAAGAAATTCTTTGTGGGATCGCCATCGACTTCGGTAGCGGAAAGACAACTCTTTCCATGGGTAATTGTTTCTTCCTCATCCTTTGTGTGTGTCTACAATTTCTCTTAGGTTAATAGGTTCATTGTTGGACTTTCGCCTGGATATTGTCAGCGAAAGCTACATTAAAAACTCCAAACAGAAATATATTTGTAGTTCACGATTTGTGTTTTGCTACGCTAAGAGGAATAAAATAAAAGTTGTTAATCTCCTTCCTCGGATTTTGAAATGAATCATTTTTAAGGAAATTCAATTTTGAAACAAATAGTTAATTTTATGTTTTATGTGCAACCCCGTATTTACCGAGTGGGTTCCTTAGAAGAAGACAAGGGCAAAGAGAGCAGTTTTAGGCTCAGGCGAGCCGGTTCAGGAGAGTGGAGAAGGAATTCCCCAACTCGCGCAAGGTCCGGTCTCCATTAGAATGGGGGCGAGTGGGGCCTATAGTCCCGCACTCGCCCCAGGGCTCAAGTAGGGGAGAGGCGAGTAGGGTAGACAGGCATGCACTCACCCTCAGTCTCGGGACAGCAGCGATTGCCGACCTCATCAAGCACTCGTCGCACCGGGCGAGTGATAGTTGTTGGAACCACTCGCCTGACAATGTTTTCAGTAGAATGTCGTTGTTGGTCTGCTAATAGCCCCTCCAAACATCAGAGTTTCGTTATTGGCAGACAACTTAGGGTTGCGTATAGTAGAACCAAAAGGCGGGATTCCGCTATTTGCAGGTCAGGCTTGAAAAACTATAAATAGACTCTTAAGGGCACCTTTGGAGGGGATCCGTCACTACAACAAACTGCACCTGTTGTAAGGACTGAAATATAACTAAAACACATTTTGTTACTAATAGCTATATTTAGTAACGAATTTTTTCTGTTGTTACCAAAAAGTACTTTGTGTAACGAATATTTTATAATTTGTTACAATAAAAATTAATTTGTTACTATAAATGTAAGTATTTGTAACAACATTAATGTTACGTTACAAATAGTAATTTTTTCTCACAATATGTTTGGCCATTTTTAGTCCCACACCGCCAGTTAAAACATCAATTTTGGGTTTATATAGCCAATTCCACAATGAATTTTTGAAATATGCTGGGCTCGTGGGCTCGCGGGCAGGTGCGCCGGCGGGCGGCGCCGGCGGGCGGCGGCGGGCGGTGGGCGCCGGCGGGCGGTGGGCGCCGGCGGGCGGCGGCGGCGGCGGCGCGCGGCGGCCGGCGGGCGGCGGCGCGCGGCCGGCGGCCGGCGGGCGGCGGCGCGCGGCCGGCGGGCGGCGGCGCGCGGCCGGCGGCCGGCGGCGGGCGGCGGGCGGCGGCCGGCGGCCGGCCGGCGGCGGAATCTTTTTTACTATTGTAGCTAATTTATTGTAACGACACACATATATTCGTTACAAGAAGTATTAGCGTCGAGCTTTAGAGGACGACCGTTACATAAAGTTTTTTTCGTTACCAAAGAGTTTTTGTAACGATTTTTGGTACTTATTGTAACGATTTAGGTCCTTACTATAAGTGCAATTTGTTGTAGTGCGTTTTGGCTTCTCCCTTCTCTAATCAGCTTTGGTTGGCTTCTAGTGCCATCCAAGGTGCCTGACTATAGCATTGGCTTAGAAGGGGAAGCTCTCTTCGATCTTCTGGGTGTGTGGCGGAACCTCCTCGTTATTGTTTTGGCTATGCTCTTTAGTTTTTAGCCATTAGTCAAAATCTCTGGCTCAGGAAAAGTAAGTGTGGGATACACTCCTTGGGTCCGAACTCTTCTTAAGACAAAGTTTTGGTTTCAACATTTTTGGTCTGTTGAGCGTGGACTGTAGCCACACAAGAAAATCATGAGTAAGTCTCATGGCTGGAGGTGAAGGAGAGGGAACCGACTCGGGAAACCCACCACCACTGACGAGTGGAGTCACGGAAAGGATGCTCGAAGATTTCAAGAGGGAGGTTTTGTAGACCATTCATCTCGCATTCACCGCAAAAAGCGAGTAGGCGACGTCTTCTGTCTCGGTGGTCACGTCTCCGTCCCTGGGCGACGACCTGGGAAGAAAGTGCCAGTCGAAGAGGGTGAGAGGGATCTTGTCGGGCGAGAGTTATTCCCCATCCCGGCAAGTGTTGGCGGGACCTATGAGCAGGCAGCGCGAGAGGGATCAGCTCGCCCTATAGGAGGAGGGAGCCCCTTTAGCGAGTTGATCGTATCAGCTCTGATTTCGGAGGGGCTTAGAGAGTCATAGATGTCCAACTACACTGGAAGGAATGATCCTATGCAGCACATCCAGTGGTTTGAGGATGCGGTTTCCATCTAATAGATGTCGGATGCCTTGAAGTGTCGACTCTTTGCATTCACCTTCAAGGAGAAGACGTAGGACTGGTTCCACCAACTTCCCTTTAGTTCGATCTATTACTTCGAGAATCTGCGCTGAGGTTTCCTATTGAGATTCTCAACATCGAAGAAGAGGAATAAGGGAGCAAAGTTTATGTTTTCGATCAAGCAAGGGGTGGAGGAGATGTTGGGAAGTTATATTGACAGGTTTCGGGAAGAGATTCTCCTGGTCCAAGAAGTGTCAAGATATATCTTGATACTAGCCTACACAATCAGACTTCGTTAGGGGTTCTTCGAGATGGAGCTGAAGCGAGAGCCTCCTTTATCCTTTGAAGTGTTGATGGAGAAGGAGGCAAAGGAAATCGAGGGGGCAGCGAACCTGACATTCGTTGGATAAGTTGGCAGAGGATAAAGTTAAAGTGCAGGGAGGAAGCCGATAGTAGGAAGCAAGGAGGATAGATGAAATCGGAGGTCAGGGGTCCAAGGGATAGGAACAAGGCTGGGTGTACCAGGAGCCAAACAACCAGCTAGCCTGGAGACCCCAGAGAGGACCTATTCAGGGCCAATAAAGAGGTTTTCATGGTGGGGGGAACTTTGTCGGGGAGCATGGGCGGTTCAACCCTCTGGGGGGAAGACAGGGCCCGAAGCCTCCCCCCCCCCCCCACACAACATCAAGCTATGGTGATTGCCTGAGGAAGAGGGAGAGGAAGAAGGAATGCAAGAGGAGGAAAAGGAGGGGGTAGGGTGAAGTTTCCTTACTATGACTTACACCAGGAGGAAGGCCACACAAGGTCCATCTACCCAGAGTTCTTGGAGATAAGAAGAATAAGATATCTTACACAGCAAAAGCAGCCGGTACGGATTGAGGAAGTTCTACCCGGAGAGGGATAGGAGGACGGATGTGAGGACCGGGTTGACATGAGCGCCCGAGGTGGGATCAGGGTGATCCATGGAGGGGTGGGGATTGAGGCCACCCTCAAGGGGAGCTTCCAAACAATGTTTCAAAGGAGCGTCACTTCGACCTCCCAAAACTCGCTCCCAGAAGAGAAGATTACTTTTTCATCGAAGGACATGAAGGACTATGAAGATCTGTTCTGCGATGCCTTGGTGATCAAGATGGCCATCGAGAACTTCACGGTCTCCAGGATTTTGGTTGACAATGGGAGCTCCGTGACTGCAATCTTCAAGAATGCCTTCAACGCGATGAAGGTGGAAGCAAGGAGGGTGCTAGCCTCAGATGGACCGATGTTTGGATTTTCTCGGGAGAGGAAGGAAGTTGAGGGTGGAGTTAGACTTCATGTGATGTTAGAGGGAGTGTCGAGGAACTGTCGGTTCGTCATCGTTGACGCCCCGAGCTGCTATAACTTCATTTTTGGGCGCCCCTTCATTAGCGCCTTCCGTTATGTCCCTTTATTTTTCTATCAGTGTCTCAAGTTCAACAACGAAGGTGTTCAGGTTCGAATTAAGGGAGATCCTAAGGTGGCAAGGCAGTACTATGTGACTGCCTTCAACACCATCTCGTGGATGGCGGATGTCGAGGAAGTAGAGAAGGTGATGGAGGAACAAGCAAGGCAAGAGGGCGATGTTGAAGTGGCAGGGGAAGATGTGACGAGGGAGTCAGCAGTGCTGGAATATATGAAGAAGGCGACAGAAGAAGTAGGGGAGAAGGAGTTTCGCGCCTAGGAGGGGGATGGATGAAGTGTTAGAAGTTCAGGTCGAGTTGATGGCAGTGGAAGAAAGGGAGGAAGAAGAGGCCCTCGTTTCAGAAGAGAGGGCAAGAAGTGAATGGGAGGAGCAGTCTCGGCTAGAAGCGGTGGAAGAGGTGGTGGAGATGGACGTCCTATCCCAAGAAGGGAGGACGGAGAAGGTGCAGGTCAGTGGAGGTCTGAGCCCAGAAGATTAGGGGAATATATTGGAGTGCATCCAGAAGAGAGTGGACATCTTCACATGGAGCACAACAGACACGTCGGGCATCGATGTGGACGTAACATGCCACCATCTCAATCTCGACCAAAAGGCCTATCCCATACGCCAGAAGAGGACCATTACCAACAGGCTGGAGAAGCCCATCAGGGAGGAGGTGGAAAAGCTCCTCAAAGTAGGTTTTTTATGGGAGATCTAGTATGCAGGCTGAGTCTCTAATGTGGTAATGGTAAAGAAGGGGGATGGACGATAGATGATGTGTGTTGAATTCTCACTTTTAAATAAAGCATGTCCTAATAATTATTATCCATTGCCTAAAATCGACGCACTAGTTGTCTCAGCCGTTGATTTTTCTGTGATGAGTTTTTTGAATGCTTTTTTAGGTTATCACTACATCAGGATGCACCCGTCGAACGTCAAAGATGTCTCTTTCATCATGATATATGGGTGTTACAATTATAAGATGATGCACCATTTCGGGGTTCTGGGAGATATCGCATGACGATAGGTTGCAACCATCCGACGGTAGTCACCGCGCGATGGTTCCGCTACCGCTGGCAATAATGTGGCATTCTCCAAAGGCTAGCAGGTCGGTGAGCTACCGCGGCGCGATAGGGGGCTACCCCCGGCGACAGCGGACGGAAACAGTTCCGTAAGTGCTGATTTTTGGTCGTTCGATCTTCTTAGAATTTTATCCTATGACCCAGAAATCTCCGTCCTTGGGCTTTATATAGGGTTGAGGGGTTCATCTTCCCCATTATTCTCCTTTTAAGGTTTTGAGAGAGGGTTGGAGGAGGAAGAAGAGGAGCATCTTCCGCCATTAACGAAGCTTCAGAGCTCTGTTTGTCGATCCAAGGCCGGATTCATGGAGAGGGCTTGAAGGCGCGCACTTTCATCCGTGCAAATCAAGATCTCTATGGCTAGGAAGAGGATTCGTAAGGTAATGACATTTCTCCTCTCGGTTTTTAGGATGCGTGCATGGCATCCTTTGCGTTTTTGCTTTCTTCCAAGCATTTAGGAACTAGATCTCTCAAATGAGAGGGGTTCGGGTCGTCATGGTTCAAGAGGAGACACCAGGTCGATTGAGTCCGTCCCCAGCATGTTGTTGCACTAGCAATCCGCTCCGTTAGTAGATTAGGTATTGTGGGTGAAGTCGTATCGCGATCGGTGGTCCGATGCGGTGATGTTGCATGACGAGCACTAAAGGTATTTTTACTAGAAATTTGATTGCAGCAAGACATCATTTCTGGTGTTTGCCCTCTTTCTCTTATGAGAACAAATGATGATTTAGGGCGGAGTTGTTATGGTTGATTGTGAAGATTTGACTTTGTCTCTGTGGTCGGCTGGTTAGTCCGTGACGTTGCAAGTCATATGTGGAGAGTGTCCCGGTGAGACGAGACCCCTTCTGTGAAACTGACGAGAACGCCAAGCCCTCTCCACACATCATCTATGTGGTTGTGATGTGCTGATACGTGTTGATATGTTAGAATCATATGCGCTATAGGGTGCCTTGGGTGAAACCCAGGTTTGCATACATGCTGCATTATAGGCCCTTTTTTCTACATGCTCAACATAGAAACGTGTTTTATGCATGAGACATCCAAACCTTTTTATTCATGGCTATTCATGTTTGATATTATATGCATGCGAAGTACTGACCTGCAGGAGACAGAGTGCCCCGGGGTCCGTCAGGGATGGCTGTAAGGAGATGTGTTGGTTACACAGTTGAGGTCAGCCTTCGCTGATCCACGTTACAACAAATCTTTTACAGGGCAAGGATCGCAAGCTGGAGCAAGCTCGCCGGCCAAAAAGGCCTAAGCCTCGCGAAGTATACCCTCTTTTTTTAGTTGTGGAGTATTGAATGTTATGTTCTATGTACTGTGATCCGGCTTGCATGCCAAGGTAGGCTAGGGGTGCGAAGGCACTTTGTTATTTGTTGTTGTTGCAGTCTTGGTCATTTGAATGTTGTAAGGCCTTAAGGTCGTGTTGGACTTTTTGGTAGTGGATAACTCCTGGTTTGGTTGTGTGTTTTCGATGTCTTGTTGTCTGTGTTTTGAGATGTGTAGTTCTTTATATCACTTTATAATGCTAAAGCTGTGTCATCTATATGTTGTGGGGCCCCGACCAGACACATATTATATGGTCATTACAGGGGAGGTGTTACATGGAGAGGGTTAGGGTGCATGGTCTGCAGACTATTTGAGGCTAAACCCTTTCGAGCGTGGTGTTGGGGGTGTCAGCGGTCATCCTTTCGAGCCATTGGCTGGTGAGGCCATTACATTATGAGAGTCAAGTTGGAGGCTCGTTTCCCAACTCAATCGTGGAGATCACTTCCTGTCTACCCGGATGCTAGAGATACTTGCTCACCACACCAAAGTGTTGAAGTCGGGAAAATCCCTACTCCAAAATATTCGGATCAATACAGCCCAAGGTTACTAATTTTGCGGTCTGACGCCACAATTTGGATGGCTAGCATGGGAGAGAGAAAACTATCTCTAAGCATACCCCAAGTGCTCTAATAGGGAGGTCTCACCACATACCCGAAAATTTAGGAGAAACTTTCCCTCCGCAACCAAAATCTGGGCAAGATACTAGGCAGGCATGGACTTGGCAAATAGGCACCTTTGATTTTGATGAATTACGAGTTATGTAGTAGGAGATCACTAGGGGAATTGGGATCTAATTCTTCCACACGCTCATTTGGCCTATAATAATTCGAAGAATAGATATACGAGTTTATCTCCTAATGAGGTTGTTCATGGTCAAACTACACAAGTGATGTTAGATTTAGCACCATTGCCACCCACTTTAGGACTAGCCATTTCGCACAAGGCTATGTATTGGATCTGCATGACTTGCACACGACTATGTTGGGAATATATATATATTTATATTTATATTGTACAACCCATATTCGTCGAGGGTGGACCACCCAGAGCCAGGTCAGTAAGATTCAAAGTCAATAAGTTAAGACAGCAGTCAGAGTCAACACTCAAAATAATAGAAGGCCTGGACAAGTATGGCGAGCTCCCCCCCCCCCCCCCATACTCATCAGGTAGGCAACTAGGGCAGTTACTTCCCCAACATAAGCGATCTCCTCCAAGAAGTTGCCTAGTCGCCGGGGGTGGGGATATAAACAAGACCTCCCCACCCCACCCTTAGATTTGCCTATAAATAGGACCACAGGGGTACGAGTAAAATGACTTCGGAATCTCATAAAAGATCTTGACCACCTCATTTCCTAGACTTTGAGCTAAGCCTTTAGATCCTTTCTTTAGAGAGACAAGTTGCGAGCTAGCAACTATCCATCTTAGTCGCCACCTTGACTTAGTCGCCAACAAAAATCTACCTCGTACCCTGTTCGGTCATCTTTGGTTGTGGAGAGGAAGCTTCTTCTAAGCATTCAGGTATGTGGTTGGACCCCCTGCCGCAACGTCTGAAGTCCTTTTTATTGCATGTCTGTTTCTGCGTCCTAGCCCATTAGCCATCGAGCCCGACCGTTAAACCGGTAACCTTAGGCTGTCTTGATCCAAATTTTGGAGTAGAGATTTTCCCGGCTTCTATATGTATAACAATTAGGTCTAACAGGCTCAGCTTCTTCCATAAAGATAGGTCTACTATCGGTTCAGGAAGCCTTCCTCCTGATAAAAAGCTTCTCTCGGTTCTTCTATCAGCATAGTCCATCTTCCCCATTAGGGCTCATCCCCAGCTGACCACGTAAAACCAATTCTGCCATTTTCGGCCTCAAGCCAAGCAGGTTCCATGCTCATCCTCTCGCCCGACGTCACATTTCAACGCGACCAACGACCACGACGGCAACAACCGCACCCCACGAGCTACTCTCCCGAGCGTTTTATGCATATGTCCACTTCGGCCACGTCCAAGCTCTGTCATGGCCGCTGGTTACCTGTTTTCTCTTTTCGAAAACCTGTAAATAGGGATTTGGTGTACTTTTTTTGGTTGTTGACGAATGTATTGAGTTGTTGAAAATTGATGTTGTTGTTGTAAGATAGGAAGTAAGTGAAGAAGAGTTGTTTGTTGTTGTTTGTTTGATTCTCGTTAGAGAAGATGATGAACAGTGGAAAAATGTTGTTGCTGTGCGTTTTTCTTTGTGCTTCAAAAATGATTTGAGTTATGTAGTTTTTGAATATTGGAGATTAGTATTTGTTGCCTACGTTTTTCCCATTTGGAATGTTGTTGATGAAATTTTTTATGAGTGTTGCTTGCTTCCATCGAGAGGTTGGATATTGATGTTTGCAATTTTTGTGATCTGCTTCCATGAGTTTAGAGATTGGAAAATTGTGCTTGCTGTGGGGAATTAATTTCTCTTTCTTTATGCTTTGAGATTTTGTTGGAGCCACTTTGTGCGTACGTGAGTGAATTCTCTGTGATGCTCGTGTGCGATAGTGACCGACCTCGGAGCGGGAGATCGAAGGTGACGAAGAATTCCTCGCGGGATCGCCATCGACTTCGATTGCGCAAAGACAAATCTTTCCGTGGGTAATTATTTCTTCCTCATCCTTTTTGTGCGTCTACAATTTCTCTTAGGTTAATATGTTCATTGTTGGACTTTTACCTGGATATTATCAGCGAAAGCTACGTTGAAAATTCTGAACGAAAACGTATTTAGAGTTCACGATTTTCTTTTTGCTACGACAAGACGAATAAAATGAAAGTTGCTAATCTTCTTCCCCGGATTTTGAAAAGAACCATTTTTTAAGAAAATTCAATTTTGAAATAAATAATTAATTTTATGTTTTAATCAAAATTAAGAAGATTTTTTTTCAAAGTTCATGCAACAACAACTCAAAATCTTTGCAATCATTTAGGGTTTCTTAGAAAAACCGACAGGCGCGCAAACTCTATGCGTCGTCCTGCACCAAGTTCCCCCTAAGGAGTCTCGAGTCAAACTGGTAGGACTTCAACCAAAACACCCAAGCAAGCCGACTCGACCGAGTGAGATGCGCTTGTGAACCGCCCTGACTCAAAGGGTCCAAAATCACCCTGAAAGGAGAATGAAACCAAGCACACACCGACACCGCGCACAGCCCGCACGCACGCAAGCAACACACACGTGCACGGACAGCACGTCCCTCCATAAATTGGTGATTTTGGTGACTAAAACGGAGCGGCGTCATTGACCAACTCAAGACGCAACACAACATATATATCAGCGCGTCTAATACGCTCGAAATAGATTTATGTATTAACGCAAGTGCACGTGTCAGATCAAGTGATATAAAGTGAGTTAAGATCCTTCCTACAGAGAAGTGATTAATTTAGTGCTCGCAAGTACTAGCTCTATATTTTCTTTAAATTCAAGCGTATTGATTAGAGAGAATTTTTGATGATGGAAAATTAAAATAAAACAATAACAAAACTAAATAATGTTTACTTAAAAATATTTTTATCAATTTAGAGAAGAAATAGTCTTGTACATTGATTTTTCTTGTCTATTGTGATGAGCTTTTAGAGATATCATTTATGAAATGCTTGATTAACTATCCTGCAATAATTTGAAAGTAAAAATTATTATCTCTCGATCTCTGAAATCCGTTTACCCTAATTCTTCTAGTTATCTCTAACTTAGGTAGAAAAAGAATAACATGAAGAGCGCAAATCAATATTGTTAATACAAGATGAAATCTCTTTTTCTCTTTATGTTATATTTAAATTTATATTACACTTACGACACTCTTTTCTCGAATCTTGCAGCGCACTATAAAGATATAATTTAGCTAAATATTTACGTAACTCCTCTCTCGAATCTCGCTGCACAGAAAAAAGGATTCAACCCTAAAATAACATAACTCCTCTCTCAAATTTTACAACGTAATTTATAAGAAGAATATTTAATCCAAAATTTACATAAGATAAGAACATAATTTCAATAAAGATAGTTCTCAATAATCTTAAGGAAGAATTAAAATCATAACATCACAACAAAATAAAGTACTCTCAACATACAAGATTTATAAAATTAGTTCATGATAGAAGGATCAAACCACACAACAAGAAAGATCTTATAAAACATGATGATTAACATCAAACGTTGCAGGAATTCTTCTTCGAATTTTTGCTCTAGCCGTCGGCCTTCTTCTTCCTTCTCTAGCTGATCCTCCTCCAAATGATGATGGTTATTATTATATTGAGAATAGCCGAAAATCCCCCCTTTTTCTCCCTTTTATGTTGGTTGAACCCCCTCTTTTCAGCCCGTCAAATTTGGTTCAAAAGAGAGATATCTCCAAAAGATCTTCTTCCTTTTATTTAAATTGTTTCTTTAAGGAAAAATCATTTTAATGAAAAATAATATCTTTCCTTGTAGAAATTCAACTCTTTTAAGATGATATTTGCTCTTTTATTTCATGTCAAAACGAACCAATGCTCTCCTTTTTTGAATTTGCAAATGACGTCAAGATTTGAATTTAAATTTTGAATTTCGGATTCCAAATTATTGCAACAACCTGCACATGCCAAAATATAAGTCAAACTTAACTTATCCCGATCGAATTATTAGGTATTTCTAGCAAAAAACATAGGAAAAATAACCAAATTAATTTTAAATTAAATAAATATGAATTTACTTATATTTTTACTCATTTAAATTATTTTTTCCTCATTATGATGAATATTAAATCAGAATAAAGAACTAGATAAATTTTTTTTGAAAAGTTATTAGCGCCCCTCTAGAAAATTATAAAAAATCTCTGAGACCTTCATTTGAAAAGAAGCAAATCCAGAGACTAGAGAGCTTTGAGTTTTTCCGGCGAGAGCATGAGACTTAGAACGTTCCTCTGCCTCAGATTCACTCTGCTTCCTCTCTAACCCGCTCAACACTTAACGCTCACTTGGATGCTTCAGTGTGCCCGGATGAAGGCTCCAAGAAACGCTCTTGTGGACCCTCTCGTGGAAATCTCATAAAGCTTCTTGGACTTAGTTTTTTTCTTCCCTTCCCTTATACTCAAAGCTTGTAACGGAACGGTGGCCTGTCACCCTTTGAAGATCTCCAAACACTTGCAAACAAAGCAAAATAGTGGATTTTGACCCGACACCAATCCGGCCACGTGCATTTTCACCCTTTCTGGGTTTTCCACGCTAAAAAAATTCTCTTGTCATTATTGTTTAATTTTCACTTGACAGTTTGTACGTCCGGTCCGACTCAAAGCTACGCAGGTCTGATTCTTCGGACCGAAGAAAAGACAGGTGACTTGCAACACATGTTATGATGCATTCTCACCCTTCTATTTGTTGACTTTGCGCATACTCTGCAATTGAATTTGGAAAGATAGAGTTTTGAGAGATGTCATCAAAGTCAAACAGACTCATCTCTCTAGACACTTAACTTCGAAGAATGTGCACTTTAACTCCTTTGGATTCAACTTCTGATTGGACGAACAGGGCATTAAGCTGGCGGCGGCAAAGCACTTGCCTATGTGCGAGGACGCCAAAGTAGGAGGTGGTCGAAGCAAGTTGATATAGGTTGTTGGCCGTTTGTCAAGGCGTCGAGCGGTGGAAAATTGACATATACCTTGAAGAAAATTGTTACATGATTGAGAAAGATCTAAGCACGGGTGAAAAAAATTTTGATGTTTTGAAATGGTGGAGAGTTCATGCTCTAAAGTACAAAATATTATCAGCATTGACAAATGATATTTTAGCAATACCTATTACCTCAGTTGCTTCGGAAGCTACATTTAGTGCTGGTAATAGAGTCATTGATAAATATCGTGCATTGTTAAAGACAGATACAATTCAAGTTTTGATGTGTGGAGGGGATTAGTTGAGAAAACGTTTCAGAGTAAAAAATAAGACCAAGATAAATTTACACGATTATGATTTTTTTAATAAAAAAGCACATCTCTCAATCTGATTTTTAAAAATCGACATTTTGAATTGCAGAGCGAGAAGAAAGCGGTGCAAGTTCTTCTTCCGATTGATGATGATGCGTTGAAAGGATAATGGATCAACTAAGGATCTATTTTCAGCCTGTAAACTCTCTTTTAAGTTTGTTTCGGTTTGCTTGTTATTAGCTACTTTCTAGATAATGCCTTCAATTGATCTGCTTCTTAGACTTAGGTTGCCTCAAGGCCCTCAATATGGAATGTTGGGTTGTTATTTTTTGTTCTGCAAGTTGGAATGTTGAAACTTTAAGTTTGTTTTGATTTGCTCAAATCTCAATATAGAATGATGTGGAATGTATGATGATTGGCCGTGTTGGCTTTTTATCAAACTTCACCTTTTATTTTAGTAAAATAGAGACCATGTTGGTTTATAGTTTTCTTGTCCTCATATTTCAACAAAGATAAGATTAAAATGTGAGCTTAGATAATTTTTTAAAAATATACAATGGAATTTTTTTTTCTTTTGTTGATATGTCTCCTCTGCTACATGGAGAAAGCTAAGAATACATGCATGCATTCAACACAACAACTTATACAGGTTTTTAGTGCACAGTTTTTGAAGAAACATTTGAAAATTTAAAGGGTAAAGCCCTCTCTATCTACAATTTATGGGTCACTGCCTATTATTATATAAGAAAGTTGATCATTTAATTATTTGCTATGCAGGATTGCCCGGTGTTCTTTGGGTGTTGCAAGATTCCTACATTGATGTCATGAACAAAGACTATAGAGGTTAGTTATGACGGGTTTTAATTTTAGTTCTTGAAATTCTCTAACTTATTACTCTTGATGGGATTAACCCTTTTTTTAAACCATTTGGGGTGCGCATAGCCATTCCAAATGAGGGGATCATGGGGTTGACTAGTCAACTCACTCCCCATGATCCCCCTCATGATAGGAAGAGAGTGGGAGGTCCCACTTCCTCTTTTACCTCTCCACTAACTCATCTCCCATCACAAAAGGAGGAAACCACCGCCGGTTACCGCCGCTCGACGACCACCGCCGGCCGCCTCCCGCCGGCCGACCACCGCCGGCCGCCTCCTGCCGCTGGCCACCGCCGCTCGCCGGCCACCGCCGGCCGCCTCCCGCCGGCTGCCTCCCGCCGGCCGACCACCGCCAGCCGGCCGACTCCCGCCGTCGGCCGGCCGCCTCCCGCCGTCGGCCGGCCGCCTCCCGCCGTCGGCCGGCCGCTTCCCTCCGACCACCGCCGACCGATTGCACGCCACCCGTGCCTCCACCGTCTGATTGCGATAGGGCCTCCGTAGCTGTCCGATTTGTGAGTAACCACCCACTAACCCACCTAGTTAGTGGGGGGACCCACCAAGATCTCCCCCTGGAGGCTATAAAAGGACCCCCAGGGGCTCCTCATCTCTCACCTTTTCTCTTCTCCGGTTCTTCTTCTTCTTCCTCAGGTGAGAGCTCTCCCGCCTCCTCCACCAAGTCGTCATCCGCTCGTCGTGAACCACCATCAACCACTAGCAACCACCGACGGCCACCAGTAGCTACGAAGCGGCTATAAGCACCCCACCAATGCGTTGTCAGCAAAGGGACGCACAAGATCTCGAGGTAGTCGAAGGAAGAAGACATCCGGAGCCAGCAAGCGCGCGTCGCCCCGAGTGCGCGCACGAGAAAGCATCCCGCACGTTCCCTCATCTAAGTCACTCCCGCGGTGCATCCTGTTGCCCGCAGGGAAATACAGTCTCTCTCTCCTCTCAAGTTGTAACGGGAGCGGTCTGTCGCCCCGATTCACCAAAGCATACTGCAATCACCAAAGACTAGTGGAATTTGACCGGCACAAACCCGGTCGTGTGATTTTTTACTCATTTAAGGGATTTTTCCACGTCATCAAGACTTGTGTCTATCATTCATCTTCATTGACTGTGTGCGCGCTCGACCGCTCCGTGAGCTAAGACGGTTCAAGTTAATCCGGCCCGACTGAGGCATCGAGTTAGTCCGCAACAATTCTCTTTAAGATGAGACCCTCTTTATGATTGAGATACTTCATTGATCGTTCATCTTTCTGTAAATTAAATGAAAAGTCGCTCATTATGCAAATATCGGAAATTTTATCCTGGCAGCTTTGTATTTGATACAAACTCTACAACTTACAGAGCTCTAATTGTAATTCTTTTTTTTTGTAAAAGAATATCAAAATTTTTCTTTGAGAGACATGATGAAATAATCAGTTGCCTCCAAAAATTTCTTCCCTTTGCAAAAACCGTGAATCATAATAATGTGGGTTATCAAATCTGGATTTATCTTCTCAACACGCATATTATAAAACATTTGGAAAGCCTCATTCAACTTCCCAAGTTGGAAAAGCCAATGAATCAATTCATGCTCTTTGGATTTGTGTTTTGTTAATTACAATATTGTGTTTAATTATTTTTATTCATTTTAGCAAACTTTTGCATAACATGTGTTTCGTATTAGTTTTGTTCATAATAATTATTACGAGATATAAAGAACTGATGGTCTGAGTTAATTCAAGTAAAAAATAAAATATAGCCTAAGCCTAGAAGCTCATGCAAAACGGGAAAAAGAAGTCAGAATTTTTTATATAATTTGAGTCGAGCTCGTCGGGCTCGAGTCGAGCCCATCGAGCTCCCCGAGCTCAAATCGAGCTTGATCCAATCTAGACGAGCTCGAGCCGCTTAAAACGAGCTCGAGCCGGCTCTTTTTGATGAGCTTGACTCATTTGCAGGCCTAGGTCGAGCGGAGGAAAATGAAGGGTCACGCAAAATTAACGGATATAAGAGCAACTCCAACCGTCCAGCATTTCTCAGAAATGTCGGACGGTTTCCCTCCAATGCTTCGGCATTGGAGGCTGCATAAATGGAGGAGGCGGCATTTTCGCCTCCTCTTCCTCTATATTTAGAGAAGGAGGAGAGGAAATGCCCGCCCTCCATTTATTATTTTATTATTATTTTATTATTTTTTTATTTTTAATTATATATTTATTATATTTAAGGAAAACGTGTATTACACAATAACGTTCGTAGTCGTTAAAATATTATTTCAAACTTCACATATAATATACCAATAAATTTGTTTTTTCGAGACCTACAAAACGAGACTAATATTTCATACTTTCTAAATATTATTGATCATACAAATAGCTAGAGAACACGATTTACTAAATAAAATTGCACATACACCGAAATACATTCAAATTAAAATGCATACAATTTTCCAAATTACATTGTTTCATTACCATGTCGTGTCCACAGATGTTCGATCAGTGCATCTCGAAGTGCGAAATGTGCCGCCTTGTCTCTGATTTTTTATGCCGATTTAAAAACTGCTGAAATCTTTCGACTCCACTTGTGTCCATCTCTTCAACATTCTGAGTTGGCGGCGGTGGAGAAATAACAATATCTTCATTTTCATCTCGCTCGTCCTCGATAATCATATTGTGCATTATAATGCAAGCAGTCATGATATCATGCAACACATTTTTATCCCAAAAACGGCAAGGCCCCTTAATAATTGCAAAGCGTGATTGAAGAACTCTAAATGCGCGTTCTACATCTTTTCGGCATGCCTCTTGCATCATTGCGAAGTGTTGTTTTTTTTATCTTGTGTATGAGAAATGGTTTGAACTAGTGTTGACCATTTCGGATAGATACCGTCGGCTAAATAATAACCAACATCATAATTTTTACCCAGTATTGTATAATTGATAGGAGGCGTTATACCTTGGGTTAAGTTTGCAAATAAATTTGATGCATGTAAGACATTAATATCATTGTTAGATCCAGGTAAGCCAAAATATAAATGCCATATCCACAAGTCGTATGATGCTACTGCCTCGAGAATGATTGTAGGTCCACCATGACGTCCTGAATATTGGCCTGCCCATGCCGTTGAGGAATTCTTCCATTGCCAATGCATACAATCTAGGCTTCCCAACATCCCTGGAAAACCTCGTTCTTCACCTTTCTGTAGTAATCTTGTTACATCATTTGCATTGGGAGATCTCAAATATTCATCTTTGTATAATTGTACAATTGCCCTACAGAATCTTTTCAAGCATTGAATCACAGTAGACTCGCCAATTCGAATGTACTCATCGCAATTATCAGCTGATGTTCCGTATGCTAACATACGAAATGCTGCTGTAATTTTTTGTATTGTTGATAGTCCAGGCTTACCAACACCATCCTTCTTTTGAACAAAAAAATTATCGTGCTCCTGCACTTCAGTAACAATGCGAAGGAAAAGATTTTTTCGCATTCGAAATCTTCGTCGAAAAAAAGTTTCCCCATATGTGGGGTGTTCGGAGAAGTAATCATTCCAAAGTCTAGTGTTGCCTTCAATCCTGCCCCGATTGATTACCACGTGGCTAGGTATTGAACCTCTGCGTCGCGGACGTGCATCTTCTTGAAAGTTGAGCTGCGATTATGGCATTGTTGGAGGCATGCATGCTAGCTAAAACTTCATCTTCATTCTCCCGATTTTTCAGGTCTTCTTCCCACTTGAGAAGTATTTGTTCATCATCATCTGAAGATGATGAAGATCGCAAATGGGATGAACCTTCTTCATAGTTCATTTTTCTTAGAAGAAGAAATTTGAATGTATCATTGACTATCTTAAAAGAGCGTTTATATAGCTCGCCAGCATTGGATGCCTTCTCCCAAGAATTGGATGCCTTCTCCACTCAAGCCTCTATCTTGTCTTGTCAATCCTGTCATCTCGTAACCCGAAGTCTTGTTTTTTTCCCAGCATTGGATGCCTTCTCCCAAGAATTGGATGCCTTCTCCACTCAAGCCTCTGTCTTGTCTTGTCAATCCTGTCATCTCATAACCCGAAGTCTTGTTTTTTCCCAGCATTAGATGCCTTCTCCCAAGCATTGGATGTCTTCTCCACTCAAGCCTCTGTCTTGTCTTGTCAATCCTGTCATCTCGTAACCCGAAGTCTTGTTTTTTCCCAGCATTGGATGCCTTCTCCCAAGCATTGGATGTCTTCTCCACTCAAGCCTCTGTCTTGTCTTTGTTGGGGTAGTGGAACACTTCCGGTCCTCTTGTTTCTCACACCGGGTTTGCCCACGTGAGCTTAGAGGAATCGAAGTGTGATCCCCTTCGACATCTCCGGGACTGAGTTCGACGATCGTCGAACCAAGCTCGACGATCGTCGAACCCAGCCCGACGTCGAACGTCGAACCCAGCTCGACGTTCGACGCGCCGAACCCAGCTCGACGTTCGGCCGAGCTCGACGTTCGGCCGAGCTCGACGATCGTCGATCGCCATTCGACGTTCGGCCGAGCTCGACGTTCGGTCGAGCTCGACGATCGTCGATCGCCGTTCGACGTTCGACCGAGCTCGACGATCAGCCGAGCTCGATGATCGTCGAACGTCGTTCGACGTTCGGCCGAGCTCGACGATCTGTTATGCTGAAGCCTATTTAAGGCGTTTTCTCCCAAGCATTGGATGCCTTCTACACTCAAGCCTCTGTCTTGTCTTGTCAATCCTGTCATCTCGTAACCCGGAGCCTTGTTTTTTCCCAGCATTAGATGCCTTCTCCCAAGCATTGGATGCCTTCTCCACTCAAGCCTCTCTTTTTCATAAGTATCCATTCTAGCACTCTCTATAAGTACCCATTGCAGAAGTCAAGTTCTCATCACTCTATCCCCAAAATCAAGAACTCTCTAATTTCTTTCCTCGTCATCATGTCATCTATTCGTGGCCAAGCATTCTCCCCAAAAGAAGATCAAGCATTATGTTATGCTTGGCTTGAGGTTTCGGAAGACCCCGTTATGGGGAGTAATCAGAAAGAACAACGAATGTGAGAAAGAATTTCAACCATCATTCACAATACAAGACCTCAAACTTGCGTAGGACAGAGAACCCCAAAATCTCTTTCTTGTCGTTGGTCCCTTTTGACAAGTAAAACAAGCAAATTCCGAGGATGTATTCGGCAGATAGAGCAACGAAACCCCAGCGGTGCTTCTGAACTTGATATTGTAAGTATTTTTTATAATTTAAATGCATAGATATCTTAAATAATGTGTGATTAAAGTAATTTTTTTGTAGCTCAATGAAGCCAAAATGTTATATGCCTCTGATTCAAAAGAGAAGAAAGGCTTCATATTTGAGCATATTTGGCATATCTTAAAAAACACAGAGAAGTGGATGGAAACGTCGGGGTCTACAAAAAATAAGAACTCTCCAAATATTGACATGTCACAAACATTACGTTCTAACACTCCCAGTCAAGGGAGAGGAATAGACTTAAATTCAGATAACAATAACATGAATCTTGGTAGTACTGGGGATGAAGAATCTCCAATCTCAACTTTCAATAATCGACCAACTGGGAGAAAGCAAGAAAAGGAGAGGAGGAGACAATTGAGTGGTAAGGGTTATGATATTGAGACTCATACTAAAAAAAATGAAGAAATCTTAGAGGTTTTAAAGAGAGGGCAAGAACAACGAGCAAACGATATGTCTGCTATCCAAGAGCTCATGAGAATAAAAGCAGAAAATCAAAAAAGAAAACTAGATCTACAGAGCGCTAAACAAGATCACGATATCATGATGATAGATTTGGATAGCATCAAAGGAACTCCAGAACGACAGTATTTTCGACAAAAAAAATAAGAAATTATGAATAGAAATATTATAAAACCATTATTTGGAGGATCTTCATCACTCGAAGGAACTGAATATGGAGGTGGCGTATACGGAGGTAGTGGTTACGGTGGAAGCCAATATAGAGGAAGTCAATATGGAGCACCTCAATTTGTAGGAGGTCAACTTGGAGGAAGCCAGTATGAAAGAGATCGACATGGAGGACCTCGCTATGGAGGGCCTCAATTTGGAGGACCTCCATTTGGAGGAGGTCAACATGAAGGAAGTCAGTACGGAGGAAGCCAGTATGAAAGAGACCGACATGGAGGACTTCAATTTGGAGGGCCTCAATTTGGAGGACCTCCATTTGGAGGAAATCAGTACCGAGAAAGCCAATACCGAGAAAACCAGTACGACGGAAGCCAATTTGAAGGACATCAGTTTGGAGGAGACCAGCAGGGAGGAAGCCAGTATGGAGGAAGCGACTACAACATATCAAGGTATGGAGGAGAACAACAGGGGGATAACGTGCGCGGAAATCGTATCGAACCCAGTGATGACCTCCTAGATTTTTAGTTTAAATTTCAAATGTAATATTTTAATTTTGAAATATGTAATGCTTATTTTATTTTTATAATGTAATGCTTATTTTAATTTGGCAAGCTAATTATTATTATTTATATAAATTATTATTTATATTAATTATTAATTATAATAAAAAAATATGAAAAAACGTGGAGCTCAGCTCGACGTTCGTCGAGCTCAGCTCGGGCAAAACGTCGAGCTCAGCTCCACGTTTTTATTTAAATATAATTTTTTTATTTTTTATTTTAATTATTATATATATTTATTTATACATATAAATATGTAAATTATATAAATATATTCTGACATTAATAAATGTATATTTATTTATACATATAATATTAAAAAATTCGTGTTCTTCAAATATGGAGAACATGGTTGGAGTTGGTTCTCCATGTTCTCCATATTTGAAGAACATAGTACCACTGCATCTCCATATTTAGAGATCTCACGTTGGAGATGCTCTAAGGGCGAAGGAATACTGTGGGTGTATGTACTTTAAGATTCTTTTCAGCTGGTGCTATCAAATAGCCATTATCTTGGACTATAAACACTTATAATTCAATTATGATTTATTTCCACAATTTATTTATTAAAAAAGTATATCCTGAATGTTTCTTCACAAGTATTATCCCGATTTCAGTTTGTCCCCCATGAGGCGAATAGAGTCGCTGATTTCTGCTCCCGTTATACTATGACATCTACCGTCCTTCTATTTGCCAACGGTGGTGGACACGTCCTTGAAATTTCTTGACTTTGTTATTATTATTATGGACATTGCAAGTACTATGTAATAGCTTTTTATATATATATTATATATTTTTAATGCAAATTCAAGTTTCAACACCAATCTGTACTATAATTCATTTCAAGAAAATTCGGAAAAAATTTAGGTACATCAGCCGTATCTGTATGCATTTCACCTCTCGGCTGTTTGATCAGCCATGGGGCGATCAACCTTTTAATCCTTTATATATTAAAAAAAATTTAAAGGTCTCAGTCGGAAAATCGAGAACTTATCGGAACTTATTTTTAAAACATTTTTTGTGCATAAACTTGACCTTAAAATGTAGGGGTGTCCAAAAAAACCGGGCTCACCGGCCCGGCCCGGCCCGGCCCAGTAAAAAGCTCGGTAGGCCCGGTCCCGGGTCAAGCCCGGCTCGGGCCCAGGTCGGGCCATGGGGCCCTTCCGGGCCCAAGAATAAGGCCAATGCCGGCCCGGGCCTGGAAAAGCCCGGGCTAAGCCCGGACTAGCTGGAACCAACGGCTCTAAGAGCCGTTGGTGCTATAGCAGCCACTTGGGCTGCTATTTGCAGCCCAAGTGGCATTTTTTTTATTTAAAATTTTTTAAAATTTTTTTTTTAAAAATAAAAAACTATAACCCCCCCTCCTTTCTTCCTTTCACACCCCCCTCACCCTCTCTCTCTAATCTTTATTTCTCGCAAACATGTCGTCAACGCAGACGTCGTCTTCCTCATCCGTCGCTCACGAAGTCGTGGAGCACAAGCGTACGGCGGCAGTTTGGGAATATTTCGACTTAGTACAAGTCGGCGCAGAGCAAAAGGCGAGGTGCAAATAGTGCTCGAAATTACTTTCGACCGCTTGCAACTCAACACTCGCAAGACACGTTAAGTCTTGCGGAGCCAAACAAGCTCCTCCCGAGTCGACCCAGGCGCAATTATCGGCATCCGGACAAATCTGGACGTACGATCAAGGTCGGCAGCGAGAGCTGCAGGTGAAAGACATCATCAGACGCGGGTTGGCGTTCAACCACTACGACAACGAAGAAGAGACCGAGTACATTCACCAAGGGCTACAACCCAAATATCACCAAGTAAGTCGATCTTCTATTAGACGCGACGCGCTTAAATATTACTTAGAGGCAAAACAAACTTTAATAAAAAAAAATTTAAAATTTGAGGGTCGAGTGAGTTTAACGAGCGACGTTTAGACAAGTAGTATAAAATTAGGATTATCATATATGTCTATAACGTGTCACTGGGTCGATCCCGTTTCCTAGGATCTAAATAAACGAATAATTTGTTTTGAAAGTTTCGAAGTCTCGCACAACGGTGAGGCGATTTATCAAATAATTTCAAAATCAGTGCGCGAATTTAAAATAAAAGATAAAATTATGAGTATTTCTTTCGATAACGCCACAAATAATACAACATCAATTGAGTGGTTAAAACGTGCATGATTTGAAACCTATGTTAAACGGCGCCTTTTTTCATACTCGTTGCGCGTGTCACGTTTTAAATTTAGTAGTACAGAATAGTTTGTCCTATATGAAACCATACATTAATAAAATATGTTTAATGTTACAATTTATTTATAGTTCTAAACAACGACGTCAAGATTTTAAAAAATTCGTAACCGGTCAATGTCACAAATTTTTGAAACCTCTATTTGACATGTCAATTAGATGGAACTCTACATATATAATGTTAAAACGAGCGATTCGCCAAAAAACATTATTAATGGAATTTTATACTTTGTTAGGTCAACATGAATTAACCGAGTCCGATTGCGCAATTTTAGAAAATTGCATGGATTTGTTAGAAGTTTTTTATACTGCGACAAATAGTTTATCGGGCGTATATTATGCTACTAGCCCGCTAGTTATTGAAAATATTGTTAATATTTCACAAAAATTAAATTATTTTAAACAACACGCCGGATGGATCGAATTAATAAAAATAATGGAAACAAAAATTTTAAAATATTATAGAGAAATCTCAGTTATGTTTTCATGCGCCGCCGCTTTGAATCCTCTTTTCGGCGTAGACGGCGTAGAAAATTTTATTGAAGAAATAAATAACAATATAGGCGTAGATCTAAGTGATTCAGATTAAGATAATCTGAGTCTTTTAAATTTTAACACTATTTTTACTGAATGTTATAATTATTACGATAATTTATATGGGTCGCGGCCCCGAGAAAATGTGTCGCAACCCAAAACATCTAGTAGTTTTAAAAATAAAATGTTAGAGTTAGCCTCTAGGAAAAAAACGCGCACAACATCTAGTAGTTTAAATGAATTAGGGTTGTACACAAAAACACAATTTCGTGATTTTATGTCCACGGACGAATTAGAAAATTTCGATATTTTAAAATTGTGGAAAGGTAAAATAAATACATATCCTATTATGGCCTATATGTCCCGAGATTTACTAACGATCCAAGGTAGCACGGTAGCTTCGGAGTCTGCTTTTTCTCTTAGTGGCAGAGTTTTAAACGAGCGGAGAAGTCGGCTAAGCGAAGAATCGCTCGAGATCTGCATATGCTACAAGGACCACCTGGACGCGATGAAGAGAAAGCAGCATATTTCAGCGATCGAGGATAGCTCGTCGGACATGGAAGACGAGATGGACGTGATCAATTTAAACTAGGGCCACTAGGCAACTTTTTTGTATTTTTTTGATTTGTAATTTTGTAATTTTTAATAATTTAGAATATTTGTCATTTGACATTTGTAATTTTTGAAAATTTAGAATGTCCTAATTTTTGTATATTTACAGTGTAAATTTTACACATTCGTAAATTTGTATAATTTCATTACATTAATTATTAATTAAAAAAAAATCAATATTAGGTTGTTGTGTTTTTTATTTTTTTTTAATGGTAATTTGTAATTATAAATAATAGTTTATAGTTATGATTTTTTAAAATTTTTATATAAAATTAATTATTTAAATCAATAAAAAAAATTAAAAATAATAACCGGGATCGGGCTAAGCCCGGCCCGGGCTGGCCTGGGGGGCCTTACCAAGCCCCCCCCCCCCCCCCCACCGGGGGCATTGCCCGGCCCGGCCCGGTTACTGCTTAGGCCCGGCCCGGGCCCGGTTCGGAAAAGCCCGGGCCCTGCAGGCCCGGGCCAAGCCCGGGCCCGCCGAGCTTTATGTGCACCACTATTAAAATGTTAGTAAAAAAAACTAATTAATATTTCGTAATTATTTTTATAAAAAGCAATTATTTATTCTAAAAAATCATTTTAAAAAAATTAATGACGCATCACGCTCTTCTTCGGGGAAATTTTTTGGTACGTCAAACGCACCGCAATTTCGTGCGTAATATAACCCCACGCCCCCCCCCCCCCCAACTCCACAGGCCCACCTCCCTTTCTCATTGTCAAACCAAAATTTCATTTTTTTCCTCCCGCTCATCTTCCAGGCTCGACGCAGCGCCCTGTTCTGAAAAATCCGGCCATTTCCCGGCTGTACCTGCCCCCATTTCTTCGACGTCAACAGCCATTTCCCGACGGTACTTCTATATTTGAACCGCGACATCCCATTTCTCGTCCTCGATTTTACTCCTCCATTGTGGTTTCTTGTTGTTCAGCCGCTGTCAGCTACATCTAGTTTTAGAAAATCATGGTTTCAACTGCTGAAATTTCTGAAGAGCTGCCGCAAAAAGGAAAGCGGCTAATTTATTTTGCTCTTTCTTTGTGAAATCTTAGTGAAGACAAAGGCTCTATTTGTTTGGGCGTTTCGCTGCTCCGTTTTGGGCAAACGCCGCCGGAATGAGGGTAAACAAATGAATCTCCAGCGGCGTTTGCTCCGTTTCCACCCGTCCGCCTTGAGAAACTTCCCAAAAAGCTCCTTTTGGAGCAGCCACCTCCCCCCTCCGATTCGAACACTCCGTTTCCACCTGCCAGATCGACCCGCCACCGCTAAACCAAATGAAGCCAAAATATCCACGTGGATTTAGCCTAACACATGCAGTGGTATAATAACATCCGACCAGATTTTATCTCATCACTTCTTCACTGAGTTTCCTGCAGAAAGAACACTGATTTTTGATGTTTTTCTTTTTAATGTCTTTCTTTAGGAAAACATCGATGTTGTTTTCCCAACAGTGCATTCAGAGACAGAGGCCTACAAGATGTATTGTGATTATGCTCATCAAACCGGTTTTAGCGTTCATAAATAAGATATTTGGTACTGGACACATACTCGAATTATAAAGTTTAGAGAGTACTCTTGTTCCAGAGCTTGTTTGAAGCGCTCAATTCCCACTGTACAAGGTATAGAAGGTTCAAAGAAATATCACAAATCAGATACTCGTACTGGATGTAAGGTCTGCATACAGTTCACCGTTGATATAGAGGGCAAGAATTGGGTAGTAACCAAATTCGTAGAAGAACACATTCATCCTCTTGTTTTGAAAAAAGATATTCATTTGTTGCGGTCTAACAGGAAAGTATCTTATGATCAAGGCAGTGTTTTGAAGAATCTGACGGGAGTTGGCATCCGAACGTCTGATGCATACTTGTTTATAGCTGGTGAGGTCTGTGGTTTTGAAAATGTTGGGTTTTCTAAAAGCGATGTGTATAACTATGTTCAGCGAGAAATGGCTGCTCTTATAGAAGCTGGCAACTCGAATAGTTTGTTGAAACTATTAAGGATAGACAAATTGAAGATAGTTTGTTTTCTTTTGATGTCCAAACAGATGAGTTTAATAGACTAACAAGTTTTTCTGGATGGATAGTCATAGTAAAATTGACTACGACAGTTTTGGCAATGTTATTATATTTGATACAACTTATCGTCTCAACAAATATAATTTAGCGTGTGCGTCGTTCATCGCGGTGAATCATCATTGGCAGAATGTGTTTATTGGTGGGGCTTTTATAGCAGCGGAAATCATAGAATCATTTTGCTGGGTATTTGAGACGTTCTTGAGATTTGTTGGCCGGAAGTAACCAAACACCATATTCACAGAACAAGATCAAGTCATGGCGGTTGCGATTGTTGGAGTTTCAGTAGTAGTCGTCCTCAGCTTTGTCAGTGGTATATATCCAAAAAAGCCCCGTCAAAGGTGCCAACTTTCAACCATGACAAAAGTGTAAGACCTTTATTTTACCATTGCATGAGTAAATATGATACCTAGACTGAGTTTGATGTTCATTGGAGCACAATGATTTCAAAGGGACATTTGGAGAACAATATGTGGTTGGATGATCTACACAAAACTAGAAGTGATCAATTGCCTTTAATAAGGATATCTTAGATTTGGGCATATTATCCACTCAAAGAAATGAATCCGCCAACAACGATTTACATGGATTTTCAAAAGTCACGAGTTCATTAGTTGAGTACTTTGATGGAATGAAGAAGCTAATTTCATCTTGGTGGCGATCAGAGCAAAAAAGAAGACTTTATGTGCAAGTAAAGTGTCACTTCTCTAAAGTTTAAAAAATATTTGTTTGTAAAACAAGCTTCCAAAATATACACAAGAAAAATGTTCTTCATATTTGAAAAAACATATATGGAAGGTGCAATGAGTATGAGCATCATAAAAGAAGTCCAAAACTCTAATAATGTGGTTTTATTTGTCACTAAGCATTGTGACGGGCTGAACATGATAAACAGTGGATTGTTAAAGTTGATTCACCAACCTTCGATGTCGAGTGTTTTTGCAAGAGATTTGAAACAAAGGGGATCTTATGTCAACATATTCTAAGGATGTATAATTCCAAAAATTTGAAACACATTCACCCCAAATACATGTTCAAGAGATTCACTCGCAAAGTCAAACAAGATTTGTACTTCTCCAAGACACCATACATGAATGTAGTGGATTCCAATTTAGTGTTTAGAAGTCATTTGATGCATTTCACATATGAGTTGGCAAGAAATATTGAGAATTGTAACCCTGCCAAAGAGCATGTAATAAATGTGATGACTGAGTTGGGGCGAACAACAGAAGAAATGGTGGAGAGGGGTGGGAGGATGAAGAATAGTTCGGATGCCGACAAGAAGGAAAGTAAAGGGCATATAAGGAATCTTGTCGCGGCTCGTCAAAAAGGTTTATCAAACGCAAAATTGAAGAGCCGTTTTGAGAAACCAACAAAACGATCAAGTAGTGTATTTACTCAATATTTTTCATCTCCGTAGCACATGTTATTAGTATGTTTGCTAACTAGAGTTTATCTTCAACGGGGAAGAAGCTTGATTCCAAACCAAAATCATTTGTGAATGTAGCCAATGAAGAACCGAAGGAAATAAATTTTATTGGAAGCTCTATTTTTGAAGGCGAGTCGGCCTCTACGCATTTTCCGACAAGTGATTACGGATATGATGATTTATGCATGTCTTTGCCGTTTGAATTTTGTTGTGTGTCTGATGTCTTGAAAGGCAAATGTGATTGCATGTAAAATATTTAAATGAAAGTCAGTTTGGCTTGGTGATTGGTTATTTTTTTGGTTTGAATTTTGTAAGGATCCCTTGTTAGATTCTGTGAGTGATTTCAGTAACAATCACAAAATGGGGGGTTTTCCCGAGCATAACCAGTTATATCATATTACCAGTTATATCATATTGATTATACTAGAACTAAGTCATAAAAACAGATGAACATAAAAATCACAAACATCCTAGAGCACAACTTGGAGCACAACTTGGAGCACAACCTGGAGCATAACTTGGAGCACAAATAACCTAGAGCACAATAAATTAACCTGGAGCATAACCTAGAGCACAAATAAATTAACATTTCTCGGGCATAATCTGGAGCACAAATTCAGAATATATTCAGAACCTTAAATGTGTATTGTAGCACAAATCCTTAACAAAAATATTTTTATGTATTACATTGACCGGGATTAACTGGACTTGTAAAACAGTAACATTAGTTCCAGCTCTAAATTAAACTCAGACTCTTTTTATGTCAACAGATCTTGGCCCCTATAAAATTCAAAATTAAATTTATAAAACATTCAACATTAGTCATGCTCATCAACGACAAAGTATTTGATCAAATCACATGCAATTTTGGCTCTAAATGCGGGCATTTCCTTGTCCCAATCCATGTGCTTGTTCCAAGAAATCCTCTCTCGAGCCGTTATTGCCTCCATGTACTTCAAAACAAACACACCACAATCATTGTCGTTGTCTTGTGTTGGAGCTGCATGCACAGTAGCTATCGGTCAATCATTCAAGTCCTCAAGCAACACATCCTTTCGTGCCTCGTGAAGGCTGACTACCTGTCAAGTTTAGCAATTATAAAGTGTACAACCTCGTATTCGCGGAGTGGGGTCCCTTCGGCAGGCGCAGGGCCAGTTTTAAGCTTTTAAGCTTTTTGGATATTTTGGACTCTTGGTGGCCAATTTTGGCTCTAGCTTGGAAATATACTAGTAGGGGGAGTTAAAATTTGCCTCCCCCTTACCCCCCTCTTTGAGGGGCGGGAGCGGCAGGTTGGCTGGCACCCCCCGACTTGATAAAGTGTGAAGTGGGGGCAGCGGGGTCGAGGGGAGGTCAAGGTCTCATCCCCCAAATGCGCCTTAGTTCTGAGCCAGAGCCCAGGGCAAGCTTGCGGGGCGAGACCGCCGGCCTGGCGGGTTCTCGCCCGCGCGGCCAGCCTGCGGGGCGAGACCGCCGGCCTGGCGGGTTCTCATCCGCGCGGCCAGCCTGCGGGGCGAGACCGCCGGCCTGGCGGATTCTCACCCGCGCGGCCAGCTTGCGGGGCGAGACCGCCGGCCTGGCGGGTTCTCGCCCGCGCGGCCAGCTTGCGGGGCGAGACTGCCGGCCTGGCGGGTTCTCGCCCGCGAGGCCAGCTTGCCGGGGCGAGACCGCCGGCCTAGCGGGTTCTCGCCCGCGAGGCCAGCTCGCCGGGGCGAGACCGCCGGCCTGGCGGGTTCTCGCCCGCGAGGCCAGCTCGCCGGGGCGAGACCGCCGGCCAGGCGGGTTCTCGCCCGCGAGGCCAGCTCGCCGGGCGAGACCGCCGGCCAGGCGGGTTCTCGCCCCGGGAACTCCTTGGGGCATGCGTTTACCGTTTTACCCCCGAGGTGGTTTTTCCCTTTTTGCCCCCCCCCCCCCCCGGTGTGGAGGTTTTCTATTGGCTGGAGGCATTTTTGCCCCAGGGGCATTTTGGTCATTTTACCCCCAGAACTTGGAAAAACTATAAATAGACCATTGAGGGTGCCTTGGAGAAGGACTTGTCATTCTTTCCTTAGCCACAAAAATCTCTTTGGCTTTCTTCCTCCAAGGCACCTAGCTCAAGCATTGGCTAGGGAGGGGGAGACCTCAAAGGTCTTCCGGGTGTGAGGTGGGACCTCCACGCTAGAGCTGAGGGTCAGTTCATAGCTTCCTAAGTCTTCGGTCCGTGACGTTTCTTCCGAGCATAGTAGGTGTGAGGTCACCCCTTTCCCCAAGGGTCGAACTCCACAGAAGTGAATTTTGGCTTCGGTCATTTTTGGCTTCAACACTTTTGGTGCGGTGAGCGTGGAAAGTGACCAGCACAGAAAATCTCGAGAGAGTGTCATGACTGGAGATCAGGGAGGTAGTGATGACCTCGGTGGTCTCCCCAACCTAGGACCCTTTGTAGGAAGGGAGGAGTTCATGGCTTCCATCGAAGGCATCATGGGGATGCGTAGAAGCATTGCCCCTCGGGCTGACAGCTCAACCCCCACCTCCCAGGGACTAGCTCCCAGGGGTCTCGGCGAGCTGACCCAGAGTGGTCTCGGCGAGATGGCTCATAGGGGGCAAGACGAGATCACCCCAACAGGGGGAGAAGTGAGTATGCCGGATAGGAGGCCTGGGAAGGAAAGGATGGTAGAGGGGGTCGAGCGAGACCTCCCAGGCCGGGAGCTGTTCCCCAGCCCGGCGAGAGCTAGCCCCCCTGGAGAGCAGGTCGCGCGAGTGGAGGTGGCGAGAGCTCCCCTTAGGGGGTCACCCTTCAGTGAGCTGATCATCTCAGCTCCCGTTCCCGAGGGGTTCAGAGAGCCAGACATGGCTTACTATACCGGGAAGGATGACCCCGTCCAGCATCTGCAGTGGTTCGAGGATGCCGTCTCCATCAGGCCGATGACGGACGCCTTCAAGTGTCGCCTCTTTGCGATCACCTTGAAAGAGAAGGCGAGGGACTGGTTCCATCAACTCCCTCCGAGGTCCATCTTCGGGTTCGAAGACTTGAGCCGGAGCTTTCAGCTTCGCTTCTCCACCTCCAAGAAGAGGAAGAAGGGTCCTGAGTCCCTCTTCCTGATAAAGTAAAGGGCCGAGGAGTCGCTGGCCCGTTACGTTGACAGGTTCCAGGAGGAGGTCCTTGATATCCAAGAGGTGCCAGGATATGCCCTCCAGATGGCATTCACGGTGGGGTTGCGCGAAGGGTTCTTCAAGATGAGCTTGACTCGGAAGGCCCCCCTTTCCTTCGAGGAGCTGATGGAAAGGGCGGCAGAGGAGATAGCCATGGAGGCAGCCAACCCGGCCTTTGTGAAGAAGTTGGCAAAGTTGACGGAGGTGGAGTACAAGGAGCAAGGTTGCTCGAGGCATCATGAAGAGAGAAGGAGAGAGGTGCATAGAGCTCAAGGGTTCCAGAGACAGGAGGGTCCGGAGCCAGGCTGGAGGCAGCAGGGAGGACCTGCCCATGGTCCTGGAAGAGCTCTTATCCAGGATGGAGGGAACTTCCACGGGGGCCAAGGGAGGTTCAACTTCCAGAGGCAAGCCCCTAGGCAGCTCCTACCTCCACCCCAGCAAGCCTTGACAATAGGCGAAGGAGGAAGAGGTAACAGGAGAGATCGCCCAGCCCGTCGAAAGAGGGTAGGAAGAACCTTGCCATACTGTGACTTCCACCAGGTGGAGGGGCACGCAACAGCTACCTGCCCCGAGTTCCTGGAAGTGAGGGGGGCGAGAGATTCAGCCCAGCAGCAGCCGGAGCGGATCGAAGCTCTGCCTCAAGGAGGTAGAGGTGATGATGTGTGCGAGGACCGGGTCGATGTAGGACCCCGGGGAGGTATAGCCGTGATCCATGGGGGAGTGGGGATCGAAGCCGCTCGGAAGGCAAGTCTCCACGTGATGTATCGACGGAGCGTCGCCTCGACATCCCAGACCCCTCCCCCGGAGGAAAGGGTCACCTTCTCATCAAAGGACATGCCAGAGCATGAGGATCCCTTCTGCGACGCCCTAGTCATCCAAGCAGCCGTCGAAGGCTTCACCGTCTCCCGGATTTTGATTGATAACGGAAGCTCGGTCAACGTCATTTTCAAGAAGGCGTTCGAGGGGATGAAGGTGGAGCCAAGGAGGGTAATGGCGTCAGATGGACCTCTGTTTGGATTCTCAGGGGAGAGGAAGGAGGTGGAAGGAGGAGTCGGACTCCAGGTGAAGTTAGGAGGGACCTCAAGGAACTGCAGGTTCGTCATTGTTGACGCTCCAAGCAGCTACAATGCCATCTTCGGAAGGCCCCTCATCAGCGCCTTCCGGTGTGTGCCCTCATCCTTCCACCAATGTCTCAAGTTCAACTCAGATGGGATCCAGGTCAGGATTAAGGGAGACTCCAGGATGGTGAGGCAGTGCTACGTCACGGCAGTCAACACCATCTCTTAGTTGGCTAAGGCAGAGGAGATGGAGAAGATCATGGAGAGCCTGAGCAGGATTGAGGTGGCCAGTGGGGTGGAACCTGATGGCAACCACCAGGCCCAGGCCCCCTGAAGAAGCCTCGCCTCGGCGGAGTCATGTATCTTTTTTATGTTGTTGTAAGGAGTCTAGCCCCCGACCAGTAGAGTCGAGGGGGTCATGTAACCCATCTTTTTTCCCCCGTTAGAGGATGTTGGAATTGAAAAAGCTTAGGTGACATACCCAGCTCCCAACTCCCGAGAGGATCTCCTCATACCAGGCTTACACCAGCTGGCAGGGTTGAGGGTGCTTCGGGGGGTGGCTCATTTTTCCTTAGCTCCGATGATGATTCCGCTGTCAGGCTCTCACTAGCTAGCAAGGCCGGTTGATCTCTCGTGGAAGCCCAAGTCCTTTGCTCCGATGATGATTCCGCTGTCAGGCTCTCACTAGCTGGCAAGGCCGGTTGATCTTTCGTGGAAGCCCAAGTCCTTTGCTCCGATGATGATTCCGCTATCAGGCTCTCACTAGCTGACAAGGCCGGTTGATCTCTCGTGGAAGCCCAAGTCCTTTGCTCCGATGATGATTCCGCTGTCAGGCTCTCACTAGCTGGCAAGGCCGGTTGATCTCTCGTGGAAGCCCAAGTCCTTGGCTCCGATGATGATTCCGCTGTCAGGCTCTCACTAGCTGGAAAGGCCGGTTGATCTCTCGTGGAAGCCCAAGTCCTTTGCTCCGATGATGATTCCGCTGTCAGGCTCTCACTAGCTGATAAGGCCGGTTGATCTCTCGTGGAAGCCCAAGTCCTTGGCTCCGATGATGATTCCGCTGTCAGGCTCTCACTAGCTGGCAAGGCCGGTTGATCTCTCGTGGAAGCCCAAGTCCTTGGCTCCGATGATGATTCCGCTGTCAGGCTCTCACTAGCTGGCAAGGCCGATTGATCTCTCGTGGAAGCCCAAGTCCTCTGCTCCGATGATAATTCCGCTGTCAGGCTCTCACTAGCTGGCAAGGCCGGTTGATCTCTCGTGGAAGCCCAAGTCCTCTGCTCCGATGATAATTCCGCTGTCAGGCTCTCACTAGCTGGCAAGGCCGGTTGATCTCTCGTGGAAGCCCAAGTCCTCTGCTCCGATGATGATTCCGCTGTCAGGCTCTCACTAGCTGGCAAGGTCGGTTGATCTCTCGTGGAAGCCCAAGTCCTCTGCTCCGATGATGATTCCGCTGTCAGGCTCTCACTAGCTGGCAAGGCCGGTTGATCTCTCGTGGAAGCCCAAGTCCTCTGCTCCGATGATGATTCCGCTGTCAGGCTCTCACTAGCTGGCAAGGCCGGTTGATCTCTCGTGGAAGCCCAAGTCCTCTGCTCCGATGATGATTCCGCTGTCAGGCTCTCACTAGCTGGCAAGGCCGGTTGATCTCTCGTGGAATCCCAAGTCCTCTGCTCCGATGATGATTCCGCTGTCAGGCTCTCACTAGCTGGTTCAACTTCCAGAGGCAAGCCCCTAGGCAGCTCCTACCTCCACCCCAGCAAGCCTTGGCAATAGGCGAAGGAGGAAGAGGTAACAGGAGAGATCGCCCAGCCCGCCGAAAGAGGGTAGGAAGAACCTTGCCATACTGTGACTTCCACCAGGTGGAGGGGCACGCAACAGCTACCTGCCCCGAGTTCCTGGAAGTGAGGGGGGCGAGAGCTCCAGCCCAGCAGCAACCGGAGCGGATCGAAGCTCTGCCTCAAGGAGGTAGAGGTGATGATGTGTGCGAGGACCGGGTCGATGTAGGACCCCGGGGAGGTATAGCCGTGATCCATGGGGGAGTGGGGATCGAAGCCGCTCGGAAGGCAAGTCTCCACGTGATGTATCGACGGAGCGTCGCCTCGACATCCCAGACCCCTCCCCCGGAGGAAAGGGTCACCTTCTCATCAAAGGACATGCCAGAGCATGAGGATCCCTTCTGCGACGCCCTAGTCATCCAAGCAGCCGTCGAAGGCTTCACCGTCTCCCGGATTTTGATTGATAACGGAAGCTCGGTCAACGTCATTTTCAAGAAGGCGTTCGAGGGGATGAAGGTGGAGCCAAGGAGGGTAGTGGCGTCAGATGGACCTCTGTTTGGATTCTCAGGGGAGAGGAAGGAGGTGGAAGGAGGAGTCGGACTCCAGGTGAAGTTAGGAGGGACCTCAAGGAACTGCAGGTTCGTCATTGTTGACGCTCCAAGCAGCTACAATGCCATCTTCGGAAGGCCCCTCATCAGCGCCTTCTGGTGTGTGCCCTCATCCTTCCACCAATGTCTCAAGTTCAACTCAGATGGGATCCAGGTCAGGATTAAGGGAGACTCCAGGATGGCGAGGCAGTGCTACGTCACGGCAGTCAACACCATCTCTTGGTTGGCTAAGGCAGAGGAGATGGAGAAGATCATGGAGAGCCTGAGCAGGATTGAGGTGGCCAGTGGGGTGGAACCTGATGGCAACCACCAGGCCCAGGCCCCCTGAAGAAGCCTCGCCTCGGCGGAGTCATGTATCTTTTTTATGTTGTTGTAAGGAGTCTAGCCCCCGACCAGTAGAGTCGAGGGGGTCATGTAACCCATCTTTTTTCCCCCGTTAGAGGATGTTGGAATTGAAAAAGCTTAGGTGACATACCCAGCTCCCAACCCCCGAGAGGATCTCCTCATACCAGGCTCACACCAGCTGGCAGGGTTGAGGGTGCTTCGGGGGGTGGCTCATTTTTCCTTAGCTCCGATGATGATTCCGCTATCCGGCTCTCACTAGCTGGCAAGGCCGATTGATCTCTCGTGGAAGCCCAAGTCCTTTGCTCCGATGATGATTCCGCTGTCAGGCTCTCACTAGATGGCAAGGCCGGTTGATCTCTCGTGGAAGCCCAAGTCCTTTGCTCCGATGATGATTCCGCTGTCAGGCTCTCACTAGCTGACAAGGCCGGTTGATCTCTCGTGGAAGCCCAAGTCCTTTGCTCCGATGATGATTCCGCTGTCAGGCTCTCACTAGCTGGCAAGGCCGGTTGATCTCTCGTGGAAGCCCAAGTCCTTGGCTCCGATGATGATTCCGCTGTCAGGCTCTCACTAGCTGATAAGGCCGGCCGGTTGATCTCTCGTGGAAGCCCAAGTCCTCGGCTCCGATGATGATTCCGCTGTCAGGCTCTCACTAGCTGGCAAGGCCGGTTGATCTCTCGTGGAAGCCCAAGTCCTCTGCTCCGATGATGATTCCGCTGTCAGGCTCTCACTAGCTGGCAAGGCCGGTTGATCTCTCGTGGAAGCCCAAGTCCTCTGCTCCGATGATGATTCCGCTGTCAGGCTCTCACTAGCTGGCAAGGCCGGTTGATCTCTCGTGGAAGCCCAAGTCCTCTGCTCCGATGATGATTCTGCTGTCAGGCTCTCACTAGCTGGCAAGGCCGGTTGATCTCTCGTGGAAGCCCAAGTCCTCTGCTCCGATGATGATTCCGCTGTCAGGCTCTCACTAGCTGGCAAGGCCGGTTGATCTCTCGTGGAAGCCCAAGTCCTCTGCTCCGATGATGATTCCGCTGTCAGGCTCTCACTAGCTGGCAAGGCCGGTTGATCTCTCGTGGAAGCCCAAGTCCTCTGCTCCGATGATGATTCCGCTGTCAGGCTCTCACTAGCTGGCAAGGCCGGTTGATCTCTCGTGGAAGCCCAAGTCCTCTGCTCCGATGATGATTCCGCTGTCAGGCTCTCACTAGCTGGCAAGGCCGGTTGATCTCTCGTGGAAGCCCAAGTCCTCTGCTCCGATGATGATTCCGCTGTCAGGCTCTCACTAGCTGGCAAGGCCGGTTGATCTCTCGTGGAAGCCCAAGTCCTCTGCTCCGATGATGATTCCGCTGTCAGGCTCTCACTAGCTGGCAAGGCCGGTTGATCTCTCGTGGAAGCCCAAGTCCTCTGCTCCGATGATGATTCCGCTGTCAGGCTCTCACTAGCTGGCAAGGCCGGTTGATCTCTCGTGGAAGCCCAAGTCCTCTGCTCCGATGATGATTCCGCTGTCAGGCTCTCACTAGCTGGCAAGGCCGGTTGATCTCTCGTGGAAGCCCAAGTCCTCTGCTCTGATGATGATTCCGCTGTCAGGCTCTCACTAGCTGGCAAGGCCGGTTGATCTCTCGTAGAGGTTGTCTTTTTACCCTGAGGAGGTCTCGCCACCCAGGCTCTCATCAGCTGGCATGGCAGGTTGACCCCCCGGGGAGGTTAAGTGTTTCTACCCTGAGGGGGTCTCGCCACCCAGGCTCTCATCAGCTGGCATGGCAGGTTGACCCCCCCAGGAGGTTAAGTGTTTCTACCCTGAGGGGGTCTTGCCACCCAGACTCTCATCAGCTGGCATGACAGGTTGACCCCCCCAGGAGGTTAAGTCTTTTTACCCTGAGGAGGTCTTGCCACCCAGACTCTCATCAGCTGGCATGGCAGGTTGACCCCCCAGGAGGTTAAGTCTTTTTACCCTGAGGAGGTCTCGCCACCCAGGCTTCCATCAGCTGGCATGGCAGGTTGACCCCCCCAGGAGGTTAAGTCTTTTTACCCTGAGGAGGTCTCGCCACCCAGGCTCTCATCAGCTGGCATGGCAGGTTGACCCCCCCAGGAGGTTAAGTGTTTCTACCCTGAGGGGGTCTCGCCACCCAGGCTCTCATCAGCTGGCATGGCAGGTTGACCCCCCCAGGAGGTTAAGTGTTTCTACCCTGAGGGGGTCTTGTCACCCAGACTCTCATCAGCTGGCATGACAGGTTGACCCCCCCCCAGGAGGTTAAGTCTTTTTACCTTGAGGAGGTCTCGCCACCCAGGCTTCCATCAGCTGGCATGGCAAGTTGACCCCCCCAGGAGGTTAAGTCTTTTTACCCTGAGGAGGTCTCGCCACCCAGGCTCTCATCAGCTGGCATGGCAGGTTGGCCCCTCGGAAGAGGCCTCAGTCTTTCGATGCCGCGAGAGCAAGATTCACTCAGCGAATACGTTGGGTTGGATGTTTCTTTCTGAGCTTGTACCAACCTCGAAAAGAGCGGGGATTGTGTACAACCCCGTATTCGCGGAGTGGGGTCCCTTCGGCAGGCGCAGGGCCAGTTTTAAGCTTTTAAGCTTTTTGGATATTTTGGACTCTTGGTGGTCAATTTTGGCTCTAGCTTGGAAATATACTAGTAGGGGGAGTTAAAATTTGCCTCCCCCTTACCCCCCTCTTTGAGGGGCGGGAGCGGCAGGTTGGCTAGCACCCCCCGACTTGATAAAGTGTGAAGTGGGGGCAGCGGGGTCGAGGGGAGGTCAAGGTCTCATCCCCCAAATGCGCCTTAGTTCTGAGCTAGAGCCCAGGGCAAGCTTGCGGGGCGAGACCGCCGGCCTGGCGGGTTCTCGCCCGCGCGGCCAGCTTGCGGGGCGAGACCGCCGGCCTGGCGGGTTCTCGCCCGCGCGGCCAGCCTGCTGGGCGAGACCGCCGGCCTGGCGGGTTCTCGCCCGCGCGGCCAGCCTGCGGGGCGAGACCGCCGGCCTGGCGGGTTCTCGCCCGCGCGGCCAGCCTGCGGGGCGAGACCGCCGGCCTGGCGGGTTCTCGCCCGCGCGGCCAGCTCGCCGGGGCGAGACCGCCGGCCTGGCGGGTTCTCGCCCGCGAGGCCAGCTCGCCGGGGCGAGACCGCCGGCCAGGCGGGTTCTCGCCCGCGAGGCCAGCTCGTCGGGCGAGACCGCCGGCCAGGCGGGTTCTCGCCCCGGGAACTCCTTGGGGCATGCGTTTACTGTTTTACCCCCGAGGTGGTTTTTCCCTTTTTGCCCCCCGGTGTGGAGGTTTTCTATTGGCTGGAGGCATTTTTGCCCCAGGGGCATTTTGGTCATTTTACCCCCAGAACTTGGAAAAACTATAAATAGACCCTTGAGGGTGCCTTGGAGAATGACTTGTCATTCTTTCCTTAGCCACAAAAATCTCTTTGGCTTTCTTCCTCCAAGGCACCTAGCTCAAGCATTGGCTAGGGAGGGGGAGACCTCAAAGGTCTTCCGGGTGTGAGGTGGGACCTCCACGCTAGAGCCGAGGGTCAGTTCATAGCTTCCTAAGTCTTCGGTCCGTGACGTTTCTTCCGAGCATAGTAGGTGTGAGGTCACCCCTTTCCCCAAGGGTCGAACTCCACAGAAGTCAATTTTGGCTTCGGTCATTTTTGGCTTCAACATAAAGAGCATTAGAAATTTTAATATTGCAAAATAAAAAGGAGCAAGTCCTATTTGTGCAATATACCGCGTCTTAAAAGTTAGCTTCATGATTCTTGTTTGTCATTGAGCCGTAAAAAAGCCATGTTTCTCGTTTCAAATGACAAACGAGTAATGTCCAATGGTTGTGGGTGGTGATGAATATTGGCATTAGTATTATATTGATTGCTTGTACATTTGATGGTGTAAGATGTTCCGATAGTATTTTACAATTTTTAACATCATCATTTTTTTAGACTGTAAATTCAAAAAAGTCTGACATGTTCAATAAATAAAAAGTAATGTCTTTAGTATTAATCTATAATTAATGCATGTGTGATCACCCAGAAGTTTGGTGACACAGAGAGAAATTGCACCAGTTTAGAGGAGATGTGCTCCTTTGGCGACTCAATAGAACTGCAAAGGCATCCAAATGTGTGTCACTCAACTAACCCTTACGCAACAAGTCATCAATACAAAAACGTGTCAATACAGTATTGTCGCTATGTAATATAATGGTGGAACTACAAAAAAATGACACGAGTAAATTTAAAATATAGACTATAGGTTTCTCATTATAAGTAATATAATGATTGCATTGCAAGGTTAATCTACACTATAGGTTTAAAGCTAATTGCTTTAACTGAGACACTACATTGTTCTGTTTCACTTGTAAGTATGAGGCTCTTTGAAAATCAAAATCCTCTCCTCTGTTTGATAAACTCAAAATAAGAGCTACTTCATTCATAATGAATTTAATGTAATATTGATCGAGCAGGAATGCCTCCTTATCAGGCTTATATAGTCTTACCAGCCTATATAGGAGTGGAATGTTTTGAGGAAAATATGGAATTAAAAAATTATGAAAATGAAGCATCCCTCAACAGTTCTAGTGATTCCTCTGAAAGCACATCTAGTAGGGACTCGACATAGTTCTTGAATGTTGAGATGACACATATGTTATTCAAAAATGTGCCACCACAGGGTCCTTCCACCTGAAATTGTACACTGCAATGGAAAAGGAAACATTAAATGACAAACAAAAAGTCCCACTAGTAAATGAAATTGTAAATCTAACTGGATGTGCTGAATTCCGACTGGAGGAACACTTAACCAACACAAAAAATAAACACTGCAAAGCGAAACACTAGAAACAGTAGTCATTTGCTTGTTCATCACCATAAATAGGTAAACTCCATCCCAATTTATAGCTGAACTTCTAAACCCTAAGCAATATCCGCAGCTGAAACTCTAAACCTAAACAATGACTGAGTCCCAAGCTACCCCAAACATAACTTAACCAAGTTCGAACCAAATGGGCAAATGGAAATGAAGCCAAGATGGATCATTATCTTCGATGTTCGCAGTCGACTACTGTGACGATGGTGTTCCCAAAGGAAGTTCACAGATGTAGACGAGTGGCCGACCTCTTCTCCCTCGAGGTTGATGTTCGTCGTGGATGTTCCCTCTCGATGAATTCCAGATTCGCTGTGTTTGTTTCCACCGATGAGCATCGAGGAGAAGCCCATCGAGGAGTTAGGGCTTCCGTATCGCCAGAAGATTTTTTAAAAATTTTGAAGTGAAAGAAGAGAAAGGGAGGTGGGCCCAAAATTTTTGGGATTTTTATATTATGTACAAAATTTTTGGGCGATGTTATTAGCACTGCAGTTTTGGCTAGTCGCACCGCACTTTTACCTAGGTTTTCGCGCCTTTTAGAAATAGGTCTTGTACATGCATTTTTAGAAAAAGTGTTCAACACGAAAGTTGTAGATCTCGACGAGATCTACAACTTTCGTGTTGAACACTTTTCCAAAAAATGCATGCACATGGCGTATTTCAAAAAGGCGCGAAATCTAAGTGTATTTCCAAAGTACGCATTGTACATGCATTTTTAGGAAAAGTGTTCAACACGAAAGTTGTAGATCTCGTCGAGATCTACAACTTTCGTGTTGAACATTTTTCCTAAAAATGCATGTACAAGACGTATTTTCAAAAGACATGAAAAATTAAGAGAAAGTACAGCCTAGCCAAAACTGCAGTGCTAATAACAACTCCTAAATTTTTTTCCTTATTCTGACTCGTTATTTCTTGCTGTTATTTCTGGCTGATCCCATTGTTTTAGTTATTTTTTTAATTAAAAAAAACGGTACACGAAAGGTCTGCTCCCGCGTAGCTTTATTAAGCGTTTCTTCCTCCTTTTCTCTTCACGCGTGGTCTACGCTAACTCCACCTCGATTTGTTTCTCTTCCCCTCCCCTGAAATCCACTTATCCCCGTCTCCTCTTCATCTCCCGAGGATCCGATTCAATACGGCAAAGATCTGGAAAGCGGTGTGAGAAAGGAGATTGAGCGATGATGCAGCTTCGACAGCTCTTCCGCCCGCTTGAGCGCTGCTTCGGGCGTCTCGGAGGCGGCGACGGGCTTCTCTGGCACATGGACCTCAAACCCCACGCCGACGGAGTCTTCTCTATCGCCGTCGTTCAGGCCAATTCAATGCTAGAGGACCAGGCCCAGGTAGTCGCCACCCCCTTCGCTACCTTCATCGGCGTCTATGACGGACACGGCGGCCCCGAAGCGTCCCGATTCGTCAACACGCGGCTTTTCCCCCATCTCCATAGTGAGTTTCAGCGACCCTTTCTGCCCGATTAGGGTTTGGTGTCTAATGCCTTGAGATTTTCGTTGGGTAGAGTTTGCTTCGGAGCAAGGAGGAGTGTCGGCCGACGTGATAAAGAAGGCATTCAATGTGACGGAAGAGGAGTTTCTCCATTTGGTAAAGCAGTCGTGGACATCTCGGCCGCAGATTGTTTCAGTTGGATCTTGCTGCCTCGTCGGAGCAATCACGGAGGATATGCTCTACGTGGCGAATTTGGGCGATTCACGAGCGGTGCTCGGCCGCCGGACACCGGATGGGAAGGAAGTGGTGGCGGAGAGATTGACTAGCGATCATAATGTGGCAGTGGCGGAGGTTAGGCAGGAGCTGGCCGAGCTTCATCCTGATGATTCCCACATTGTAGTCCATAGCAGAGGAGTTTGGCGGATTAAGGGCATCATCCAGGTGAGTCAGCCCTCTCTATCCTCTGGATTCTGAGTTTGTCTCTTTAATTTACCTCTGAATCTCTTTAAATTTATATTTCTTATTTCAAAAATAAGTTACTCGGTACATTATATTTTGGCTTAAAGAATCCCATGGATGTCTTTGTAACTTTCAATTGAACTCCTGTTGTTCCTTGCTCTTGTTTTTTTCAATTTGTTTTCCTTTGGTTTTTGCTGGTTCTACAATTTGTGTGCATTATTTATCTATTAAATACTAAAATTAATGGTGCCAAGATCTGATTTGTATGTTCAGAATGGAGTAAAGATCTGATTTCTGGTCTCCTCTAGTGTATATAGTGTAGAAAATATTTGTTTTTCAACATTTATGACAAAATGCATGAATGAATTGTTGTAAAATGCCAATGAATGTGAAGAAATCAATTCTTCTCATTTTTAAGTTCGGATATTTAATGTTTGCTCATGTCATTGAATAGAACGATTGGTTTTAAGGTATGGAGCAAATGCTTGAATGATTGTTGGTTAGATGTCGAAGAAAACCATCAATCATAAGTGTTTTAGGTCGAAGTTTGACTTCAATTTATGATTTTTTTCAAATTCAGACGATTTATGATTTTCATTCGGCCTTGTACCTGCAACGGCGATCTTAAGTTTGTTTGTTTCATTGATAAACCTTTGGAATTTAGAATCTTTAATCATTTTTGAACCTGGATCATGTAACCTGCATAGGTATATTGGGGTGCCCGTGTAAAGTTCATCTGCCAACTGCAATGAGATCTCCATGGAGCAGTGAAGTGATTGAGCTTATGCCCTTCATTGTTTCCACAATTCCATGGAATTGGAAGATAAAATTGATTGGTATTTGTGCATAGTCAGCCTTGTATGAACAAACTCATCATTGATATTCCATATCGCCTCTCGAATTTTGCACATGCTTCTTAACAGGACTGCTTCTTCTCAGCTTGTGAAATTTTTTTCTCAACCACTTGTTGGCTAATGACTTTTTGGTGCATTATTCTTCCTTCTTTCAATTGTTTTTTCTATTGATCTTAACGTGCATTAGTATGCTTAGTCTCTTTACACAAGTAGGCATCGACATTATCTTTACATCTTTATGCTGTCTTGATATTCTCTCATTGGTTCTCTTGAATTCACAGCCTTTGGGTAACTGTGGTCCTTTGGATTCTTATTTCAGATTAGAAAATGTTCTTGCCTTTATTCCCCTTGGAGTTTTAGTCAAGTGGATTATATCTGATCTGTTGTCTATGATGTTTAGATGTAGAGTTATTCTCTCAGAAGCATAACCTATCTTTCAAACATCAATTTTAGAGTTCAAGAATCTACTTGTTAACCATTATATATTCTCTTCAAGATAAGGCTATCTTAGAATCTTTCAAGCAATTGTTATGTGCCTCAGCAACATGGTATTTTTACATCAACATATATTTGAGATATTTGTTGTTGGACTAATGGTTTCCCTCTTATGTGTTAGCTCTTTACACTGACCATCTCTCTCTCTCTTAGGTTTTGTTTAACTCCACATTTTTAAAGTTTTGTGCCAAACAAGAGAGAATTAGATGCAACGATCCGAGTAACCACCGTTCACGGTACGCAATATTAGTGTGTATTTTGTTAGGGTTAGGCCCCGCTCAAGATATTCTACGGCACACCATCAGATATTTGGATGGGTATTTATACTTTTATAGTACCTGCAACGTAGAGTCGTGTCCTAGGTTGACACGAAACCCATGAGTTGTTATCGTGTCGGTCTTGACATGCGTGGACATTGACATGCGCGGACATGCACGGAATATTCAATAATCTCCTTCTATATCCGCCGCAAACCCGACTTCGATATAGGTAGTTTGTGCAATGTTCAAACCAACATGAATCATTCACATCAGTGTCTCAAATATGTTAAAAATCATTATTAGATTTAAATATTAAGTGCATGCATAAGAATATTAAAATTCAAAGCAACAACAAGTAAGTCGTAGTATAGAGTCCAACAAAATGTAGTAATAGAAAGGTCCACTTATAAGGCCCATTATTCATCCATGTATTTAGTCTCACATCTCCTATCTAGTTTGTGGTTCCATTCCCTATGTTTATATAAGGGAGCAATGTAATAGTAATAGAAATGTTGGAATGACAATATCTTCTTTTTTTATTTCATCTAATCCATTTATGTCTGGCCGCACCTATATTGACATATCCAAAAGGTGGAGATAGAAAGGCTGGCTATGACAGAACTTGTGGTTTGTCGATCCCAAAAAGTGTTCATTTAGTTGGCATTAGGATAATTACGGGGTCATACCATCTCATCTGTTTCTATTGACTTGCATAAGGTCTTGACAGTCCTACTGTGACCAATGTTGGGCTCTTTGTGGATCGTGCGTAGCTTATTCGACCTCACCCCATATTACCAACATTTTATTAGGGATTATTGCAAGCTCGTTGGGCCATTGACTTCCGCCCTCAAGAAGAATGCATACACAATTTTCCATTGTCCATTAGAGGCACGCCAACTTTCACCGCTTTGCAGTAGGCCTTGGTGGAAGACGAATGCATACACGGTATTTTGTAGTCAAGTACGACGCATCCAGGAGGGGATAGTTTGATCCTCATGTAGAGGTCTCGCCTTATTTTTTACTTCAGTCGCCCCTGCAACACTGTTTGTTCTTGCTCGACTTATGAAAATGAATAGATGAACCCCCTATCATTCAGTAAGAGGTCAAGGCAGAACAGATCCTCCAAAGCATTATGGATGGCTTGCGCACTTACGCTGCAGCATCAAGGCTACGGCACATCCTTTGTTCTCCATAGTAGGCGATCTGCTGCACCATCAAGGCCAACCTCTCTGCTACTTCCTTTTACATACCGGGACTCCACTAGAAAGTCACTATGTCCACTGTCAGACATGTAGAGGCATTTCTCACCTACCGTTGATCATGTTGAGGCCTTCGGCATCTACCACCAATTCTCCATTTTCTCTTCTGGCAGGTCACATTGCGTCGCGTAGAGAAATATGTTGTCTTATTCCCTTGTTTGCTACAATGGGAAGCCTTGGCGCACTAGTTGAGGTATTGCCATGTGATCTTGAGGTCTAGAAGCAGTCTCTTGCAAAAATGCACGGTAAGATTTGCCTACATTTCACTCTTGTGGTGGGACCCTTCCCTTAACCCTCGTTGCACGGGGATGCTTTTCTTTCCTCTTTTGCTTATGCTCTAAATATTTGGCCACTTTTCTCATTAACTTCAACCCCTTTCTGTGCCAGAGTTAGTGTGAAAATATCACGATGGACTTCGTCATGCACCAATGTCCTTCAGGTTTGGCTGCATTTTGTTGATGATACAGACACATCATTCACCTTTACCACCCTTCTGCAGCTCCATTAGTGGTTATCGCTTTCATCCATGAAGGCCGATCCACGTGTTTTAACGGTCTATTGGCTGTAACTGTGACCCGCTCTTCATGAGCAACTGAGTCTATGACGAGCTGTTCAAAATCCGGGAGAGAGTTGAATATGAGCACAACCTACCACCGGACGCACACTGGATGATAATCAAAGGTCATTATTCAATGCTTAGAGACATCTTCGTGTGTCATATATGTTGAACCTTGTGGGTAGTCCAAATGGCTCCATTAGGCCAAATATTCATACACTTTTTTACATTACGCACTGAAGACAACTCCATTCCAGGTGATCTACCATCAACCTCTCCCCCCCTCATGCCACTGATATGCTCGAAACAGATGTGTAAATTATGCAAGTGCGCGTGTCGGTTAAGTAATATAAAGTGAATAAAAATCGTTCTCACGAAGAGGTGATTAATTTAACACTCGTAAATACCACCTAACCTTTTTTTTAAAATCTAAGTGAATCAAGTTAAAGTAATTTTGAAAATAAATTAAAACTCTAAGAAATTTAACGTCGACTTCCTAAAAATTACTTTTTATCGATAATAAGAAAACAGGCTTGTATTTTGATTTCCTAAGTATATTATGATGGATCGATAGAAGATATTTATGAGAAAATTTGGTGCACTATTCTACAATGATTTTAAGGCGGAGATCTGTATCTCTTGATATCGGAAATCACTATATTTCTTATTTTCCTTGTCATCTCTGACTCATGTGAAACGGAGACTATTAATAATAATAAAAATCACAGTTGTTAATGTAAAAGTGAAATCTCTTCATCCCTTCTACGTTATATTGAGTTGATGATATACTTACGACTCTTCTCTCTCGAATCTCGAAGCGCAGTAAAAAGGACTGAAATTTTTTGTTAAGAATTTATGCAACTTATCTCTCAAATCTCGCAGCGTAGTAAAATAATCTTCGTTCATAGACTCACGCGTCTCATATCTCAAAGCAGAAAATATAATGAAAATATAATCCAAAAATTTTATCATCAAAACTAAAACTTAATAAAGATATCACACCAAAATCTCATAAACAAAAATAAAAACAGATATTACATCAAAATAGAACAAAGTACTCTCAAAATATAAAATTTAGAAAATTAGTTCATGATTTGAGTGATACAGCGCAAAATTAAGGAGTTGTTAGAAGACATGATGTTTAGAGATTTAAACGTTGCAGGAAATTCCACTCAAACTTGCACAAAATCTCTCTTTGATGAAGATGCGGTGCGGCTCCTCTCTCAAACCCTAGTTCTTCTCTTGGAATAATAAAAAATTGTAAAAAAGATGGATTTTATAATACATTCAAATATTTTGAATACTGTGTGATATATTTTGAGTGCACTTTTCATCGAAGATCAGTTCTAATTTCACGCCCTGAGATTGATTTTACTTTTGAAGTTTGAAATCCTAATGATTTATAATGTAAAACTATTATTCCTTAAAAACATTATGCCACATGTGAGTTTACGATGACATATTTTTCCTCGTGACATTGAAGCTTCAGATTTGTTTTAACTCTCCTCGTCTTTCTCTTCTAATAGATTTCCAATTCGCACTTGCCTGTTCAGGTATCGCGGTCGATCGGAGACGTCTACCTGAAGAAACCCGAGTTCAGCAGAGACCCATTGTTCAAGCAGTTTCTCACTCCTGCCCTCCGTCTAAAGCGGCCCGTCATCACCGCCGACCCATGCATTAGGATGCGAAAACTCAGAGCGCATGACTTGTTCTTGATATTTGCATCTGACGGTCTTTGGGAGCAGCTAAGTGATGAGGCTGCAGTTGAGATTGTGATCCAGAGCCCCAGACCCGTATGCTTTCTTATCCCTTCTGCTCCATTTAAGGATTGAATTTTCATACATTTTGCTGATGCTGCCAGCTCAATGCAGGGAATAGCGAAGCGCTTGGTGAGAGCAGCTCTGGACGAGGCCGCAAGGAAGAGGGGGATGAGATACAGTGATATCAAAAGATTAGAGAAGGGAGTGAGGCGGCATTTCCATGATGACATTACAGTAGTAGTGATTTATCTCGACCACCAGCGGCGTTATGAAACTTATCGAAGATTCGAAGGGGAGAATTATAGCTGTACCAGCGCGCCTGTCGACATATTCTCTCTCAACACATGAATCTAATGGCAATATTAGCTCCGGCGAACCAGGGACTATTTTTCAATGCCGTAAAATGGTCGCGTTTCTCAGACAATTCCAATCTTTGGGGCACATCATCTCCTTAGAACAGGTTTAGGATTCTTCTGGGCCACATGGTATTATTTTAAAAACACAACCCTAATTCTTTGTATGGCCGTGATTTAGTGGGTTTCGGTTTGTGCAGAGCTTGTTGTTCCCTAGCTGTGATCATAGAGAAAATGCAAGTAGGCGTGTACATGAGGAAGAGACATTTTTCACTTGGTAATATGTTGAAAATAAGACACTTCTTTTTTACTTGGTATTATCTAAAATGATTCAATGTTATAGTAATGAATCTACAACGCGCCGGGTAATATTTTCTTACAATCTTCTACGCTTTCTAATAAGCCTATTCAGAAAATTCATGAAACAGTCCGTATCATTCTAGAGTATTCTTCTCACTAAAATTGCCCTGGCTGAAATTTGATGGGTAGTTATGAAAGGTATTTTGTGTAAATATATGCATAGTGTTTTATAAACTCCTCATTCTACGGTTAAGGCATTTAGAAATTTGAAATGTTGTCCACTTCTCTGTAACCATCTATGCTCTTTATCTAGTGCAAAATAGACTATTGTTGCCCATGAAGGCAGCCCATCAGCCTTACCTCTGCCGCTTTAACCTCAACAACATTAACCTCTTAACATTGACCTCGGCAGTATTATCCTCAACCTGACCTTGGCAGCATTATCCTCCTCAGTCTGAGCTCGGCAGTATTGACCTTGTCAGCTTGACAACATTGACCTCACCAGCCTGATCTCAGCAGGTTGACCTCCTCAGCCTAATCTCAACAGCATTCACCTCAGCGGAAAGTCTGAGCTCAGTCTTCTATGAAGATCTGTGAATAGTTGCATGGCGAGGTCTCATAAGACATTCTACTAAGACATTTTACATGTTATACACCCTTAATCTGAATTCTGTGAACCAAATTTTCAATAAGATCAATGACCACCATGTCAATCCTACATTTTATTGAAAATTTAATGAATAGATTATTATATATAATATATAAGAACAAAAAATAACATTAACTTAAATTTTTTTCTTCATAAATTCAGCCGTACACTGGGCACTGCGTGCGTCCACCCTACTTTGAAGGAGATGTGAGTGCTCTCTCACGAGGAAATAAATACAAACATAAAGCATCCATCAAGAACAAAAGTTAAAACCCTTGCGCTCTGTTAGTTCTCCCCATAACAGAAATAACTGACTTCTAGCTCTTTGATATATTGGTTAGGCGTGTAGATGCAGCAGATCGCCGACTCCGTTTCCTTCGGAACAAAGGAAATGACCCCCCACCGCTCCGTTTTAATCCCCCCCCCTTCCAGTCCCAATGCTCCCTTTCGAGCTGTCAGCTGCTCCCGCCACCGCCCAATCAAACAAAGTCATAATCAAGACATTTCCCATAGAGAGAAATCCATCTCATAAACAAAACAAAACAAAAACTTCAAAACCCAAAGAAGAGAAAAGCCCATTTAAACCCTAGAAAACATCATCCCCAACTTTTCGGGGAAACAGTCGACTACAAAAGGCATAATTAGGCAAAACATTTAAAGTAGCTTCTACTAGCAAAATAGCAAGTTGTTCATGCATTAACTACCATAACATAAAAACGCGAAATCAAACGGCATTCAATCAACTTCCCAGAGTTTTTGCCGACGCCATTCCCTCCCCCTTCACTTCACGACACAGGATAAACCCTAACCCCATCCAAAATCGGCCCACACAGAGTCCCCGTATCATTCGCCTTGGTGTGATAGAAGGAGCTGAAGAAGGTGATCCTCGTCCTGTTCCCCGTCGCCTTGAACTGCAGACTTGCGCTCACATACTTGCCGCCGCCTCCGGAGAGAAACGGCACCTTCAGCGTGCTGTTGGCAGCAAACGCCTCCACAAGCATGGATCCGTGGCAGCCGTTCTTCGCATCTCCGACAACGAAGGTCAGGTTGTAGGCCTTGCTGACAACGGTTCGGATGACCTGAGCCACCGCGCTCTCTCTCCCGGCGAGAAGCTCGACCGCATATCGGCCGAACGGCACCGAGAAGTGCGGCGAGTCGATGTATCTCACGGCCCTGAGGGACTCGATAATCCATCCGACGAGCGGCGAGTTGACGTCCACCTGCTTTGGAGGGAGGAGGGTCCCCGATGTTGAGTTTTTGAAGACATGCGGTCCTACTTCAAATCCACCATTTCTAACCAAATTTCCTGCAGAATGAAAGTGTTCAGATCAACATTTTCATGAATTCCGAGAATGAAAGAAGCATTATTGTACCTCCGATAGGGATGACCGGAACAAGCTCTTTAATGGCCACGGAATCTATTAAAGGGCCGCAGGCGGGATCCTCCTGAACGCCGATGTTCAGGAAAGTGATCTGTGCAGTTTTATTGACGGCCCTGAAGCCCCAAGCATAGGTGTCTCCTCCGTCGCTGCTGTAAAGGGTTTGAAGAGGAAGATCGCCGGAGTAAGGCGGCACGGAGACTCTGAGGACTTCGTCCTGAGCGCAGGTCCTCGATGCGCCGAACGTGAGGGCGTAGAAGGAGCCCGTCCTGGAGCTGAAGTTCTGAGAAATGGAGGCCTCGTTGCCGAGGCGTACCGCATGGACACCGTGCGCCACCCGGAAGTACATCCCGCCGGGCTGGGGGCCGCCGGAGATGTACTCGACCAGGCCATGGATTGTCCAATTTGGGAGGGAGTGTTTGCCCAGGATTCTCGTCTTGTTGAGATGTGCGGGATTGGGGGCTATCTCGAAGCTTCCATTGGGAAGGAACTCTGCTCCATTGGCAAGTAACAACACACCACAAACATTAGAAAATCAAATTACTTTGCGAAAATGTTAATTTCAGCCATTTTACATTTGTGCGCATGATAAATAGTTAATATTAGGCCCATAAGGGTATGCTATTAAATTAATGAATTATCATACTAAGTTCCCAAACATCAGTAACTTACATCCCTGCGCAAGGGGAGATTTCCATGTCCGCAGCCCGGATTAAGGCTCTGTTTGGGTCCGATTCATGCAGTCGTAACCGATTCACCAGTGAAAATAAGTCCACTCAAACAAAACCTAAAATTTTAGTAAAAACTAAAAAAAAAAAGTAAAAAAAACACTATTTCTTCAATTTTAAATAATAAATTCTCCCCAATCTATAATAAAAAAAATATGTGATCTTCCAATAAATCTGTGAATATGCAAAATTGAGCGACAGGCGGAGTATTATGCATTTAAGGAGTGCCTTCGCACCAAGGGAATGTTGTGGTTGAGATACTATGGGGCGGGACACGAGGGATAGTCCACTATCAGTCTTTCACTAGTACAACAACAACACTCAAGCCTTTATCCCACTATAGTGGGGTAGGCTACAATATGAATCCTTTGTCGTCATTATACCCTATCTTTTGTCATAATCTCACTAATGCCTAAGTACATCATGCATTTCCTTATAGTTTCATTCCAAGTCTTTATTGGTCTACCCTTCCTTCATTTAACATGCCTAGTGACTACACTCTCACAATGCCTAACAAGTGCCTCTAATGGTCTCCTTTATACTTGTCCAAACCATCTTAGTCAAGCTTCTCGCATCTTTTCTGCAATTTGTGCTACTCATGTCTTATCTTTGATACACTCATTCCGAATTTTATCGAATCTCGTGTGACCAAACATCCACTTAAGCATTTTCATCTCAGCAACTGGCACTAGTAATTACAATAATAAATTGTGACAATAAAGATTGGGTAGATACCTCATAATCATTAAATGACTGTAAGAGAAATAAGAGGAAATTGTAAGTATAGTTTGTCCTTCACATCACATGCAACCAGTAAGGAGGCTCGTGAAAGTAAATAATTTTTGGGTTCCCTACTCGCTCTCAAATGAAGGAGCGCGGATAGCGATCTCGCCGTTCAATTGAACTTCAAAATTTATATTTTTTTTCTTTTTTTTTATTTTGGCGAGATCACCGATATTAGATATGCAAGATCAATGACTTAAATTTTGAAATGAACAGAAAAAAAAGTGCCCCTCAACAATAAATAAATAAAAAAGTTGCTTCTTTTCAGGACTTCATTTATAATAATGAATCATGATAATGTACCCATGATCACAAAAGTGCATGAGTCCGCGATGTGTTATTTTGATTTGAATATGCAATATCTAAAAAAACATTATTTTTGAGCTCATCTTTTTTGAGAAATTCTGGTTAATTTTACTCCGGCTATGTTTGGAATTCCGACAGCCGCAGTGGTTTGGGGGCACCCGCAGTGGCCGCCGTCCGGTTGTTAACCAGCGGCACGCCGCGGTTTGGGGCTATTTTCCTGATGCTAAGAACAACCTCCAAGCAGTGGTCAGCAGTCTTTTGTAAAATCTCAATTAATTAAACAGAGAGCCTTAAAACTTTTAGTGAGTGATAGTCTGATAGATCACTCCACATTCTTTAATGTGAGTGATAACACGAAAACAAACGTGTGTAGTTCAGGCCACTCTCAAGAAATAATGTAGCTCAGGCCAAATTTAACGTTCCAAAACTCTACTGTAACTATAAAAAAAACAGCTTTCTAACAACAACTAAGCCCGAACAAGGAACAATATTCACAGTAAAAACCAGCTTAACCTCCAAAACATTTCAGTAATAAAGCGCGATTCCTCAACCGGAAGAGCTTGGTTCAAGCAAAGAAGAAGGACAGTAAATAGTTAAACTCCCAAAAAAAACAGAGAACAAGCAGAGTAAATAGTATCTTGAACTGCAAAAAACAAGCAAAAACTCACAGTAAAATGCAAACCGTCGAGCTCTTTAACCAGGATAATTGAAGCAAAGAAGAAACACAGTAAACATTTAGCATCTTAAACTTCAAAAGAACGGGCACAAGTTCATGGTAAAAAAAATCAAACCGTCAAGTTCTTGTTGAGCCGAAAGAACATGGCTGGCGCAGTAAAGTGAGATCAGCAATGCAGAAAGAGCCTTCATTTTTTTTTGACTGGCAGATTAAAGAGGACTCGCTGAGCATTTTGTCCGGAGGAGGAGGACGAAGCCAACCCTTATTTTATAGACAGACCCGGATCCGGTGCTCCGTCGGAGCATTGTTTGACCCATTCATACCCGAATTCAAATCCAAAAGCTCTATTTCAAAACTTTTGAGAGGATGACGATCCACCTGCGTAAGATGTTCCGGCGGTACAGCTTTGGGAACTTCAAAAAGTTTGCCTTCAATCACGTTACCTAACGACGAAAATTAATGGCCCAAATTTATTCCGTGTAGAGCTCATAGTTTATTTGGGTTAGATAGTTTAAAATTTAAATACGGGAATTGTTATAGGTTTAGCGAAATTTAATTAGTGAGTGTTTATATTTGTTAGTACTCTATTTTAATAAAAAATAGTTGATAGGTCCCCTTAGAATTGTTAGCCGCACCCCAAGCACAGTGTGGATATCTGAAAACTTCCGCTAACGCCATAGCCGTCCGAGACGAATCCGACGCGCCAACCGCCACCATCGCCGCCTCCGTCAGCATCCCGACGAGGGTGCAGCCTCCCCGCTACCCTGACAAGGCGACAACCTCGCCGCCCGACTTCATCGGAGCCCCACCAAGGGAAGGGCCGCTCCAAATCGGGCGGCCCACTGGCCACCCGATTCAGGCGGCCTACTCGCCGTCAAGGGCAGGCAGCGATACCGCCCTGCAGGAAATGGGGCCGCCCCAAATCGGGCGGCCCTCTGGCCGCCCGATTCAGGCGGACTCCTCATCGTCAAGGGAGGGCAGCAATCCCGCCCAGCAGGAAATGGGGCCGCCCCAAATCGGGCAGCCCTCTGGCCGCCCGATTCAGGCGGCCTCCTCGCCGTCAAGAGCGGGGAGCGATCCCGACCTACAATAAATGGGGCCACTCGATTTAGGCGGACTGCTCGCCATCAAGGGCAGGCAGGGATCCCACCCTGCAGAAAGCGGGGCCGCCTCGAATCAGGCGGCTCGAATCTAGCCGCCCGATTCGGGCAGCCTGCTCGTCGCATAGGGTGGGTAGTGCTTCCGCCCTGCGGAGAACGGGGCCACCCCAAATCGGGCGGCCTGCTTGCTATCCAGGGAGTGGGCAGTTCTGCCCCGATCGTAAGCCCCTCCCCGCTGCCAGCATCGCGGTTGGAATTTCTGATTGGTCTAACCCGCCAGGCACGGTCTCGTCATTTCTATTAAAACGGTGATCTGTGTGCTCAATTTTAGATGATTTTATTCGTTCGTCGGGTGGTTGCCGGGTAAATTTATCGATTCGCCTCTCTTAAAATCTATAAATAGACATCATTTTCCCTCTCATTTGGTCTTTCTTCTCGGACCAGAAAGGATTTTCTCTCTTCTCCTCTCTCTCTCTCTCTACTTGTGTGCACACTCCTCTCGGCGCGCACCCACCCCTTCGTGTGACGTTCCACTATGCATGCGCTCTCCTTGGCGCGTGTTCCTTTGTGCACACGCCCCATGTACGCACACTCCCCCATTAAGCGCACACCCCTTCGTGTGCATGTTCTCCCTCTGCACATGTCCATCCGTGTGCAAGTTGTCAGTTGTCACGACCGCTCCAAGCGCGCCTCTGCACGCTCTGCTGTCAAGACCCCTCCAAACGCGCCTCTGTGCGCACCGCCAACAATATCGACCCCAAGTGCGCCTTGGTGCGCACTGCCAACAAGACTGACCCAAGTGAGCCTTGGTGCGCACCGCCAAAAAGACTGACCTAAGTGCGCCTTCGTGCGCACCGCCAACAAGACCGACCCAAGTGCGCCTTTGTGCTCACCGCCAACAAGACTGACCCAAGTGCGCCTTCTTGCGCACCGCCAACAAGACCGACCCAAGTGCGCCTTTGTGCTCACCGCCAACAAGACCGACCCAAGTGCGCCTTCTTGCGCACCGCCAACAAGACCGACCTAAGTGCGCCTTCTTGCGCTCCGCCGACAAGACCGCTCCAAGTGTGTTTCAATGTGTGCCGTGTAACACCCACATCCGTCACATAGCATATAACAGAAGGACCGGCCGGGGCCCGACGCCATATACTACGAACACTCTAAGGAGTTACTAATTGAAACCATAATCCAAATCACGCATCTTAACACAGAGTGCATTCTAGCGGAAGAAATTTAAAAGTTTAAAGGAACCCTACCAAAAGAATATCCACTAACACAAAAGTAGGAATGATAAACCAAATGCACAAATTGTATTGGTTTTAAGGCCTTACAATATTCAACTTAAAGTGAATTGTCTTGCATACATCGGCACGCAGACCGCAACACATGAACGATAAAGTAAATGAGTAATTCGCTTTGGCCTTCAAGGGCCTACTTAGCAATCCTGAGCTCCAGCCCGCTATTTCCCGCTTGGCTCGGCTGCACCTGCATGAAACATTACACCACAACGGTGGCAAACAATAGCAACGGTCAGCATTAACTGACCAAATTATAACGAGTTCACCCCTTAATCGGGGACCGGACCGTTCGAGAATGGAAAGGGACCGGTCCCAGTTAGGACCGATCCGGTCCCGGACCGATCCAGTGGTCCCTGACAGTCCCTCCTTTACGGGTAAAAACCGGTCACAGTCCGGTATCGGGACCGGAATACATACAAAAGAGCCTAACGGTTCTTTTAAAAGAGCCGTTAAGGCTCTTTTAAAAGAGATGTTACCGGCTCATTAAAAGAGCCATCGACTCTTTTATTTTTAAAATAAAAAAAGTTTTTTTTAAAATTAAAAACTTATAACCCCCCCCCCCCCCTCTCCCTCATTTCCCTCTCTCTCACTATCTCTCTCACTCTCTCACTCTCACTCATACTCGCGTTAAATGGCTTCCTCCTCCTCCATGCCGGCGTCCTCCTCAGCGTCCGTCGATCATGAGATCGTTGAGCACCGTCAATTTTGCATTTCAAATTATTACATGTTATTTAATTAAATTATTTAAAAGGAAATATAATAATATATAATAAAAATAATTAAAATAATTAATTTAATTTTAATTTAATTAAAATATAATAATAACCGGTCCCGATCTGGGACAGGTTAGGACCGATCCTTCCGGTCCCAGGCGGTCCCGGTTTTCAAAGGAAAAATCGGTCCCGGACCGGGACCGGTTTGGGCAGGTCCGGTCCGAGACCGGTGTCCCAAAGGACTGGTCCTGCCCAGGACCGGTCCCGGACCGGGACCGGGGTCTTTATGTGCAGGACTATTTCCTACTGACAATATATGTTTATACAATTTGCATTAAACATGTAATAATATGATTATAATGAAGTATTAAACAAAAATAAACACAATTGTGCATATTAATAAATTACAAAGATTGAATAAAGCAACTTACGTTTATTGTTATGATCGTTTCTGGATCAGTGATTCACCAATTCGTCATCCAATAGTTCAATGACATGAAGACTTCTAGGTGATGCCGCGGCCTCGCCACCACTACTTGATGATGATCCAGTTGTCGAGGCGTTACAGCATAAAGAATTTCGGAGTCGCGACAACGCTAACGGAAGACAATGCTACAACCTCAGCCCGCGGCGTGCTAAGCCCGTTTAAAGGTTATTTTAATTTAAAATTTCATGCTTTAATTACTTTTATTTTATATGTGAGAATATAAAATTATTTCAAGTTTGGTGAATAATTTTATATTCATTTTGAGAACTTTGTAGCATTTATTTCATGCTTAGACTTTATATTGATGTGTATTTAGCCTCCCGGATGGATGAGATTTCATCTCCATCTTGGATGGTTGGATGTGTTTTGTAAATCCTATTTAAGGAGAACCTTTGATGAGAATATTAGAGAAATATTTGCTTAAACCTAATCTCCCCCTTAAGAGAGATTTCGGCCAAGAGGGTTTCCTCCAAGCCGCCGGCCAAGGTGTGAAGTCGCCGCCCCTTTGCTCCCTCCTCTCTTCGGTGCGACTCCAAGGACGAAGGTTGCAGCCCATTCAGTGAGACGTCGGTGGATCCGTGGAGAGAGTGATTCTCCCACCATATCAAGTGTGTTCATGAAATCGGGTTGGGTAATTCCTTCCCCCTCATCTTTGTGTTTTCTTGCTAGTTTTTGTTAGAATTGTGCTCGAAGCATCCGCGTGACCGTCAAGTTTGGAACGGTCTCCTCGTTGCCCCTAGCTGGGGTATTTATAGGTGAAACACTAAATCCCCGACTCGGGTTTGGAGTCCTATCGGATCCTAACCGACCTGTTAAGGAGCCCATTTACACATATATAAATATATCTCAACAATCTCCTCCTATATTGTATATAAGTGTTAGCAAAGAAAATGGACTACTTATTCAATAGTTAATAATGACCAAAACAAAAGAGTTTTCCAGAATTATAAATATGAGTTTTAGATAACAAAATGCTAAACTCAAACCAAATGTTCTAAACATAAAATAAGACAAAAAACTGGAAAGCTCAAACTGATAATTGATCTAGGCTAACAGCAGATCATCATCATCTGGGTCAAAATCAACTGTCTCTCCTCTAATCTCCATATTGCCTGCAAACAATTACAACAAGAATGTCATGAGACAAATCTCTATGAATTCAAACATTTGTAGAAATGAAGTGATTAGTTCTAACAGCGGGTGAACTTAATACTGTAACTGGGAGGAAAGAATCTCAAAACATCATCTCTATCTAATTTACACAAAATTAGATTAATTGATTTCATAGAATCAAACCATGTTCCTTCGATTATTAAGATTATTATTAACGTTCCACAATTGTGTTATATCATCAAGTTTGGAATGATACAACAAGCTGTGACTATTATATCATATAGTTTGGAATAATATAACTAATAATCATAATATCAAAGCACATATCAGCAACCTCAGTATTCCTTTTTGGAATGATACCCAATTCAGCCTTTGACAAAGAATAATTACGTAAGTCATCAAGTTTGGAATGACTGGCAACTATCTCACCTCTAGCTTTCATCAGATAACATCTGAAACACTTTAGTGTGCTCAACGTAGATGCTTGAATGTATGCAGACAGCGGTTCTTAGATTTAAAAAATAAGCTAGGTATTAAGTCCTCCTAAATGGACGTTAATCTCATCTCCCCCGAAGTTTTAGATGTGAGAACCTTACATAAGCCCTTAGTAAGGACATCTGCTACATTATCTTTTGATCTCACGTCCAATAGGGAGATTATCCCTTAACTGGTGAGATAGGTCAACCAGACCTGTTCCATCCTTAGTTGCCTTCGCTTTCCATTGAACAACGTATTTGTAGCAATGGTTTTTGTGGCTTGATTGTCGCAATAAATCGAAATAGAGTTCATTTTTAGACTCGTCATTGGAATGTCCAATATCATATCTCTTATCCACTCCGCTTCTTCTCCAGCTGAAGCGAGAAAATAGAGTTCTGATTCCATAGAGGATAGTGCAATGCACGTTTGCCTCTTAGACTTCCAAGCTACTGCAGCTCCTCCTAGTGTAAACACAAAACCACTAGTGGATCAACAATCAGCTATTTCCAAGCATCAAGATGCGTCGGAATACCCTTCAAGCACTGGAGGATGTCCATTGTAACATAAAGCATACTTCTCAATATACTTTAAGTATCTCATTAGCCTGTCTAAGGCGTCCCTGTGGTCCTTCCCAGGGTTAAGGGTGAATCTACTCAACATGCCGACCGTAAAGGCTATGTCAGGTCTAGTGCAGGTAGTAGCGTACATGAGACTTTCTATGAGTTTGGAGTAATCCAACTGTCTAATAGTTGAACCTTCATTCGGTTTCAGTCTACTATTATAATCGTATGGAGTCTCAGCCTTTTTACTCTTATCGTAACCCCACTTTTCCAATAGATTCCGAATGTAGTGACTCTGACTCAGGGTAATACCCTTTTTTGTGAAGTTCACTTCCATTCCTAGAATGGTTTTCACCTCACCTAGGTCTTTCATGCTAAATTGTGTTGTCAGGGAAACTTTCACGTCTTTCACCTCAGACTGATCAGTGTCTAAAATTAGCATGTCATCAACGTACAAGCATATGATGACTATTTTATTTGCACTTGTTCTTACGTACAGACATTTATCTGATAGACTGGATTTGAAGCTCAAGCCTTTTACACAGGTGTCAAATTTCTCATGCCACATTTTAGGTGCTTGTTTCAATCCGTATAGTGACTTAATCAACTTACAGACCTTAGTTTCTAGACCTTCTATGACAAACCCTTCAGGCTGGTGCATGTAGATCTCCTCAGTCAGATCTCCATTAAGAAATGCAGTCTTGACATACATCTGATGAACAATGTAGTGCGAGAAGAATCCTAATGGTCGCATAGTGACATACAGGTGAGTATATATCAAAATAGTCTACACCACTCACTTGAGTGAAGCCTTTGACAACTAGACGTGCTTTGTATTTAGCGATACTCCCATCAGGATTAAGCTTCTTCCTCAGAACCCACTTATTGCCAATGGTTTTAGTCCCTTTGGGCAAATCAACCAAAGTCCATGTGTTATTCTGCATGAGAGAGTTCATCTCTTCGTCTATGGCTTCTTTCCATAATAGAGAGTCTCTAGATTGCATCGCTTCCTTATAAGTTGATGGATCAGCTTCAACTTGGTAAGTCACGAAGTCTGTACCGAAGCTTTTAGGCATTTTCTCTCTATTAGATAACCTTCTAGTATCTAAACCACTCGTGTATACAGGCTCAGTGTCAGAATTACGTTGTCCTGGCTAAGCTAAAGGCTCAGTACTAGTGGCTGGCAGACCTGGCAGTGTCAAGTTCTTTTCCTTAAGGAACTTATCCTCAAAGAAGACAGCGTCTCTTGATTTTATTACAGTATTTATGGAGAGATCCAGAAATCTGTCTACAACACTATCATCTGCACATCCTATGTAGACGCGGGTATTTGTCCTGGGACCAATCTTAGCTCTTCTAGAGTCGAGTATCCTAACATAAGCGATACAACCCCAGGTCTTAAGATTGTCAAATCTAGGAGGCCTCTTAAACTAAAGCTCGTAGGGTGTCTTAGTCAACTTTGCATGGGGAACTTTATTAAGAATGTGATTTGACGTGAGGACGGCTTCACCCCAATAGGCCGCAGGCATGCCAGCAGACAACAACATAGAATTCAACATTTCTGTTAGAGTTCTATTTTTCCTTTCAGCGATATCGTTGGATTGTGGGGAATAAGGAGCGGTGGTTTCAGGGATTATGCCATTGCTGGCAAGGAAATCTCTGAACTCCCCCGAGACGTATTCTCCTCCTCTATCACTTCTTAGCCTTTTTATTTTCATATCAAATTGATTTTCAACCCTATTTTTGAATATACGAAATTTTTGAAAAGCTTCATCTTTGGTTTTAAGAAGATAAATGTGACTGAATTTAGAGTAGTCGCCGATAAAAGTTATCAGATACTTCCAACCTCCACGTGTGACAAAACTTTTGTAGTCACAAATGTCGGAGTGTATCAACTCTAGTAATTGTGTGCTCCTAGAAACCTGACTAAAAGGTGTTCTAGTTATCTTAGTTTGAGCACAAATTTCACATTTTTCAAATTTGGTTTTTGTGTCGAGGGGTATGTTGTGAGTTCTAGCTAGCGGGAGTAGTTTTCTATAATTGACGTATCCTAGTCTTGCTTGTAGAGTCTTAGGATCTATCAGATTTGAGCTAACCTGATTTACTACTTCATGTGCTAGACTCAGCCTATACATCCCATTAACGACATATGCGCAACCAAAATAATGTGAGTGAACCATTAAGGTTACCCGACCACCACTAATGTTAAAAGACATACCCGCATCACACAACAGACTAATCGAAACTAAATTAGCAGCTAATGTCGGTATAAATTTAACATTTTTCAAAGTTAGAGTCTTACCTGAGGAGAGAGTCAGGGTAGCGTTGCCGACCTTCAGCACGTCTGTTATAGCTCCTTTCGCAATAGTGACAGTCTCTTTAATATCTTTGACATCCTCCAAAAGCGCAGAATTGTTGCAGACGTGGTAGGTAGCACCTGAGTCGAGCCACCACTCTGAACTGGTCGTCCCATTACCGACCATGGCAACAAAGTCGGTAGGCGCAATCTGAAAGACCATGTTGGCTTGATTTTCAGTCCTTGGTGTGCTGGTGTCCCCCCGTTTGGGCTGACAGCACTCGGAAGCGCAGTGACCCCACTTATTGCAGTTGTAACACTTGCCTTTGAATTTCTTATTTATCTGTTTGCTGGTGGCAGCAACTGCGGGTGCACTAGTCGGTGGGCGAGTCTTCCCAGGCTTAGGTTTCCGCTTAGGATTCGTGATCATGTTAGCAGTAGAGGACTGCTTGCTGATTGTCTTTATAGCGTGCCTAGTCCGGTTCTCATCCTCAATGCAGTTGAAGCGCTTGAGGTCTTTAAGACTCACCTGCGTCTTCTTCCGGTACATCTCAGTCTTGAAGGAATATCAGGCCGAGGGCAATTTGAAAATAATTGCCCCTTCAACAAATCCATCTGGCAGAAGGATATTCTCACTGTTGAGCTTGTCCGCCAGATTTTCGAACTCAGCAACCTGTGGCAGGATTTCCCTTTCCTCAGTGAAGGTGAATGCCATAAACTTGTCCACCAGGTGCGTCTTGGACATGTTCTCCTCCTCCTTGAACTGCTCTTCTAAGGCTTCCCAGATCTCCTTGGCCCTTTGCATTTTGTCGTATGTCTCTGCAAGCCTGTTGGAGAGGCAGTTCAGGATGTAGTCTCTACAGAAGTCCTCGTCGTTGACCCGCTGATCTTCATCTTCGCTTCCTTTGAAGTCCTCAAAAACAGTCTGCACTTTGTAGAAGATGTTCAGGTACTTCATGTCGAACTGAGTGTTGCGCTTCCAGGCACTGAACTCGGCGTTGGAGAATTTCTCCAATTTGATCATCGGCACAGGAGACGACAAATTGCTTGCTTTCGACATTGTGGGTTCCTTACACAAAACTAGAGCTCAACTAGTAATCTAGAACAAGAGCCGTAAAAAACAGGAAAGAAGTCACCTGAGCGTGGCGATGACAGTCTTCAGATCCAATCCAGAGACATAGCTTGCTCCTCCACTTCGGTTGAGAGAAATCACTGAAGGCTATCCTCGATCGGTAAACTCAATAAACAAGATCAGGAGGCTGATCTCCACAATAGATCCTCTCAGTTGGAATGTGCTGCACTGATTTATATTAAACAGTAGTCATTGTAGTTAAGCCTCTCAGAGAACAAGTTCAGTGACGACTTGAACTGCAATCCAGGAGTCTCTGGAATCCAAAAAAAATGATGGAGAGACGGGTCTTGGTGCAACTCTTCTTCTCCAAATAAACAGCAGATAGCAGATCTGGATTTCCTTTCCGATGGAAGCAGAGATCAGGGAAACTCCCCGATCAGCCATGTCTTCCTGTTCTCGGCAGAGAAACGAGCGACCAAGGCCGGTTGTAGGATAGCAACGATGGCGTCTTTCTCCCTTGCGGGCGACGGAATCGCAAAAACGTGAGCAGCGGCGATATTCCTCCAAGCGACCAGATCGCCAGAGAGAAGGCACGAGCATGATGATGCCCTCCTTGGCCGGCGGCGGGAAGGAAGAACGGGGCGGCGGAACCGATTTAACCCGCCTTTTTCCCGATCGACGAGAGCGGAGGGAACCCACGGATCCGGCGGGGGCTTCGGGAGTCTTCTCCTTTTCCCGATCGACGAAAGCGGCGGGTGCAGAGGCGGGCTTTCCCTTCTTCACGATCGACGAAAGCGAAACCAGCGATCGATCGCATACAGGCGGCAAGATCCTTTGCGATCGGGAGCGGCGAATCACCGGATCGAAAAGTGCGAAAACTTTCCCGATTGAAGACGTCGGGCTTCTCCTTCTTCGCTCTTCTTTCCGATTGAGATATGCAGTGGATGATATCACCGATCTTGAGAGAACAACAAGAGCGGTGAATCCAAAAACGCGAGAACTAGAGCCGACGGAAGCAGACGATCCACAAAATCACGGGAGCGAGGTTAGGGCAAAACGAAACAATGTTCGAGAATGTTAGAATTGTGCTCGAAGCATCCGCGTGACCGTCAAGTTTGGAACGGTCTCCTCATTGCCCCTTGCTGGGGTATTTATATGTGAAACCCTAAATCCCCGACTCGGGTTTGGATTCCTATCGGATCCTAACCGTCCCGTTAAGGAGCTCATTTACACATATATAAATATACCTCAACAGTTTTGTGTGGAGGTTGAATAACTGTTGTTTACGTGATTTTTAAATACAATCACTCGTAATTTCTACATTTTTATCATAATGATACTCTAAGGTGTTTTACTAATAAGTAAATACTTTTAAGGGAGACAAAAACTTGAAATTTAAATAACTCCCCTGTATTGGATATGATGGAGTGGTTGTCTATTACTTCTTTTGCTTCTTCTTTGTGTACTCATGTCACTCTCCTCATGCATCCTCAAAATCCCAGTCATTTAGTGTAGCCTGCATAACCTTCATCCTCAAAGTGCACATGGTAATTGACATGAGATCTATTTGCGTTATAATCGATAAGCATAATTAAAAACCTCACAACTATAACACATGCGCACGATGACTATCATTCCATAAGATTTAATTCATAACATGATAGTTGCCATAAAATAAATAACATTAGGATTAAGAAATATTGGGGCCTAAATAGTTCATCATCCTATAAAAATTTTAAGTTAGTGCAATACAGGCGACACAGGAGTACAACTCTCAACAAAATAAATGAGACGAAGCATGATACATATAGCATTTTTAAATACTCAATTTCAGATCAGTGTTAGAACAACATAAAAAAATGATAGTAGGTAGCATTATACAACATCAAAATCATATAAGTGAAGCACAAAATATACTATCTAAAGTTTCACATCACATCATATGTATCACCAAAACATATTCCAGAGAATCACATAACCCAATATATTCTAGAGTAAAATGTAAATCTATCGATGTAAAAGTAAAGTTGGATAGAAGATAATCCTACTCGTCTTCCTCTTTTTCGTCTTCTTCTTCATATTAAATCCTCTTTTAAAGATGAAAGAGAGTGACTTCAAAGATTGAAACGAATACCTCATTGCCTCATTCAAAAATTTCACCGCTTTTCCTTGTATAGTCTTCTTTCTCCTTTTTTTTCGTTTGGACGACATAACCTAAATCGAGCATAAAAGGTGCCAAGAAAACTAGAAAATAATAAAAATATAAAAAAAATTATTCTTTGATCTTTCATTGAAGCAGGATCCAGAGTTATACCATAGAAATATTCAATTCCTACACTACAGGAGCTCTCACAATCCTTGTTTGACACATCTCACCGCTCGTCACATGTTTCAAGAAATCCAATCGTGATTTCACTATTTGCCGCACACACACAACTCGCTGGTAATTCTCGGTGTCGCCGCTCGTCGTCCATCTCCCTCTACCTTGCCGATCGCGGCTCCCAACGCCTCGCGCAACCTCAATCTCCCCCGTCGCACTTTCTCTCTAAACCTAGTCGATGGATTTTAAGTTGGAGAAGGGAATGAAAACTGATTTTTTATTTATTTATTATTATTTATAAATTAGGCGGGATTTAAGTAGATGGGGTTTAATGATAGTTAGATTAGTAATTTTGCTAATGAATTAAACCCAGCATAGGGTTGAAATTATCTCAGACCGTTAAGTTAGAAGAAACAGTCAGATAACTAAATCATATTATATATGTAGTAGGATTGTTATAACAACTATCAGGAATTAAACCCGCGTGATTACTAGAAGAAGTAGGCAGAGAATTAAATCATGTTACATACGTAATGAGGTTGTTATAACAACTGCAACAGAAATATAATTTTCATTACAGACGTTTTTAGGTTGTTGTAACAACTGCCATCTGCTTTACGAAATCTGTTTTCCTTTAAATTTCTAACGGTTTTTTGTCCAAATTTTTCACTCCTCCAACATTTTCATTCCTAAAACTTATTGGACATAGTCAACTAGGGTCATGTAACTTCGCTTTCTCCAATATTTTCTTTTAACGAAAATAAACGAAATTTTTTTATTTTATCTTTCATTATATATATCATATATTTATATTTATATATATATTCTACGATATGATGGGTTGCTAGCTTCCCACCAAGCACTAAATTTATTGTTAGACTAAAAAAAACATACAAAAAAAGTAAAGCACAATATGCAGTAAACTAAAGATAACTAATAGGTTTATTGTCTTCCCAGCACGACTTATTCAGAAATTTTAAAATTCTAAATTACTGGTTGATGAAAAGAAAAATGAACATGTAATTGTTCTAATACACGTGTCGGTAGCAGGTACCAATACGACGATAAAACCACCATCTCTTTTCCTAAATAATAATACATGTTCATCGTAGGTAGTGAGAACAAAAAGTAAGAAGAGGAGTGCTCCGCACTATTCTCACCATAAACTATATCCTTGTCTTGCAAGATATCATCGTCAACAAAAAGGTTATAGGGACAAAAGAAAATAAATGAGGCATCAACTATGGAGGAGGACTCAACCTCCTCACATAAGGGGATACTCATCTCATTAACTTGAGGATAGTGCTCAATAACCTCCCGAAGTATTTGAGACACATTAACTTGCTTGGGCTCAGATAATGAAAGAAGATTAGGTAATAAAATAGAAGAAAGACAAATGATTTCTAATCGTGGGAGTGATCCCAGTTTCACTCCCAGTAGGTTCCAAAGATTGATCGATGTCGGTATCGTAAACATCATAATAAGGGGGGGCCGAGAACTCGAGAGCCTCGATGGTGAGTTGGACCTCCTCATCTAATGAAGAAGTGTATACCTGATTACCTGCTCATCAGAAAGGATATCTTCTTCATCCCACCTTGGCGCATCATCGTGCTTCAAATAATTCTTCCCTCTATCGGAGAGGATAATATCTTCGACACACTTTGGCACATCCTCAGGTTCAGGATTATCCCTAAGCGCAATATCTTCGACATGATCGTTAAAAATAGGTGTAGAAAATTCATGCAAAGAAGGTGGAGGAACTGTGGTGATAGCATTATCAGAGAATATGTGGGTTGGTTCCTCCATGGGTGAATCCAAAATAAATGATGAATGTGTAGGGAGAGGCAGCTCCGCAACGTCGTTGCACAGATCATCAACGAACATGATGGTTATATCTCCAATACTTCCTCATAGACAAGGAGGTAATGCGTATATATCATTAGAATCATAAGGAATGCCATAATAAGAAGAGGATGAGAGGATTTGAATTTTAGGTTTGTTATGCTCCTCTCTTTGATGTTGAAATGCAATGCACTCTTTCAAAGCGTGCCCGGTGCTATGACAAAATATGCATTGTTTCTCATTTCTTCTCGACCTTTGAGGGGTCGGGCTGAAATGTGGAAAAGTTGCATGTTGTGGGGGAGCATAATTATAAAAATTAGGAGCACTATATGAAGTATCATCAGATGTTGGTACTCCATAGGGTGAGCCATATGTCATGTAACTACAGTCTTTTATATAATAATCATCACTAGCATGATTGAATGCACCGCAATAATGATATCGAGAATATAAATATGAATACATGATTTTACGCGGGAGAATTCACCAAATGGATATTAATCTTTGCAGAAATCAACTACACAAAAAAATATAAATGGATAAACCTACTTTGAATTTTTTTAAAAAAAATAGATTAGGAATAAATAAAATTAAAATTGATAATTAAAAAAACAAATCGTAGAGAAAAAAAAACTTGAGCTCTAAATACTCAGGATTTACTAATATTGCAAGAAAAGACACTACATTAGTTGCACTTCCCCGGCAACGGCGCCAAAAACTTGTTACGCGGAAAATGATCTATGCGTATTGCTGCAAGTGCATGTGCCGAATCAAGTAATAAAATGATGAGTTAAGATCGTTCCCTCGAAGAAGTGAATAATCTAGTGCTCGCAAATACTAGCTCAACCCTTTCTTTAAATTCAAGCGAGATGATTAAAAGTTAATTTGGATTAAGGACAATTAAAAAAACAATAATAATAACTGAGTATCGTTAATTTAGAATGACTTTAATCAAGTTGGAGAAGTAGTTTCATACGTTGAATTCCTTTTGCCTATTGCGATGAGTTTTTAGAATGATCTTTTATGAAATGATTAACTACTATCCTGCAACGATTTGAAAGTGGAATTCGTCATCTCTCGATCTCAGAAATCCGTTTACCCTAATTCTCCTAGTTATCTCTAACTTAGGTAAAATGAGAATAACATAAAGCACTCAAATCAATGTTGCTAGCTCAAGACGAAATCTCTTTCTTTCTTGATGTTATGTTGAAATTTATGCTACAGTTACGTCACTCTTCTCTCGAATCTTGCAGCGCAGTATAAAGACGGAATTTTGGCTAAAGATTTACACGACTCCTCTCTCGAATCTCGTCGTGCAAAAATAAAGGATTCAACCTTAAAAATACGTGACTCCTCTCTCGAATCTCGCCACATAAATTAGAAGAGAAATACTTGATCCAAAACTTCCATAACCTAGAATATAAAAATCAACAAAGATACATTTTCAACAATCATAAAAGAAGAAATTACAAATATCACATCACAGTAAGTCGAAGTACTTCCAACGTACAAAACAAGGGAACTTATTTCATTTTCGAAGGATGAAACCGCACAAAAAGAAAAATCTTACTAGACATGATGTTTAGAAATGAAAATACTGCAGGATTCTGTGTTCAGAATCCGCTTCCGAGTCTTCTTCCTCCTTGCCGGTGCGTCCAAACCCTAGCCGTTCTTCTTCTTCTCCAAGATGATGGCACTTCAAAAAAACTCCTTCTAATCTTTTTCAAAAGTTCCTTTATGGTATAAGATTCTCTTCATAAAAATGTGCAGCCCTTTACCAAGAGTTGTCTCTTTTCAATTTTCATTTTGACGTAAAATTCGAATTTTAAATTCAAAATCCGTCCAGCAGTTGTTGCAACAATTTTTTCTGGTTGTAACAACCTGCGCAGTCCAAAATAATTCCAGCTTTACTTCTCCAGATCGATTCTTTTGGCATTTATAGCAAGAAAAATATGGAAAAATTAGACATTTTAACCATAAACAAAATAGATATGAATTTTCTTATATTTTTGCTTATTTAATTCATTTTTTTATCAATATGATGAATATTAAAATAGAATAAAGCAATAGATAACTTCTTTTCGGAAAGTTATCAACTATGGGTTATCATCTTCTCTCATTCATATAAGAGAGAAAAAGGGAGAGCTTGGAGGAAGGAGGAGGAGAAGGGCAAGCCATTGGTGGAGCTCCCGCAGTCCGATTCGAGATCCGTGGCTAGTTCTATGGAGGCAAAGCTGCTGAGGTGCTTTCCAACCAGCCAGATTTTTGATGGATCCCAAAAAATCGTCAAGGGTAATGATCTTCCTTCTTGGACAAGTGAAGTCCTCCTTTATGCATGAGCATGGGATCCTCCACCAAAAGGTGGAAGAGTAAGTGATCCCCGTAGGGTAATAGTTGTTATCCTCAATTGAGTCTGCATTTAGACCCGGAAATGTGTAGTACGGGATAGACATGCTGTGTGAAGCCCATCTGCACAGGTTAGTCTGGATTGGTGATGTTGCATATTGCGCACCGGAGAAGACTCCGCGTATAAATGTGTAGTTTGTGGGGTCAAAGGTTTGTGCCTGTGAAGAGAAGTAGCAGGAAGTATTGGAATGAGGAATTCCAGGAAAACACCCTTTTCACGCTTGTATTGTATGCTATGAAAGACCAGTTTTATGGCACTGCATGAACTGCAAGGTTTGGGTTGAGTTTGGGTGCAGTTAGAGAGTTCTGCTGAACCCGCTTAGCGACCGCGAAGGACGCCGACATTAACTCCCCTTTGTGATTGTGAAGCTAGTCCTTGACAGACATTATGACTGTTGTGAGTTACGAGCTCTTAAAAGGTTTCTTGCCGAACAGGAAAGGTGAAGCCGACCTGCGCCTTTTATTATAGCTGCAAGTACGATGTGCTTGGTGATGGCAAGGCGATTTGAGCAACGGGGGGTGGTGGATCTGTACTTGCATTATGTTGGTTGTACAAGAGAGTGTCAAGGCATTGAGCTTTCGTCAGCAACATAATGAGAGTCTTAGGCCTGCCGCCATCAAGACTAATTGCTCAATGGTGTTGATCCCGTTTCGCCGGTGTACCCAAATATGCATGAGAGCACAGATCGTTGGGCCGGGTGGCTGACGATTGTGATGGATTGTTTGTGCGTAAAAGCACAATATATGATATATATGTTGATGCATTGCTCTGCATGGAAGGAATATCACTGCCCCGGGAAAGGGGTAGGATTGATATAAATTGGTCAGCTGAATGCTGACCGTTGCCTTTTTGCCACCTTCTGGGTGGATTGTCCCTGTGAAGGTGCTGGAGAGACGAGTATAAAATGAAGGGCTGAAGTTCCTACTGCTGTTGTTGCCGCTGCTACTACTGGCCCTTGACGGCTAAGCGAAATGTGTTGTCTTTTATTCATATCTGGCCGGCCTGCACGCCGATGTATGTAATCCATACGATGAAAAGAGGAACTGTAAGGCCTTAAGTCCCTAACTTTGTGTATTTGGTACATTCCTTTGGGATATATTTTTAAATGTGCAATTTATCTACAGTGGACATTCTGAATGGTTGAGTTCAATATTAACTTTAAGCTTCCGCTAGCATGCTTTGAGTTAGGTTGTGTTTATGATTTGGTATTAACCTGTAGCTTCACCACTTGTTTGTGGCATATAGTGTGGGGCCCCGGCTGAATCTTCTATTACACGTCATGTAACTGGTGGAGTCGTTACATTTTGGTATTAGAGGCTCTCGGTCTTCCTCTTTCGAATTCTTGGTCGAATTCTTTTGTGAGGTGGCGAGCACGTGTCTGTGCGAACCGCTGTAATACTAATGAACTCTGGAATGTCCACTAAGGAATGCAAATACACTTGTTTGAGGAACCTGCGCGTTCCTAATTATTGTTCTTGCTTGCGCGAGGGCGCGAATGTGTGCTTTATTTGGGGTCCTTGTGTGTTCCTGCTTCTACTTTGTGCAACATTTTAGTTACTTACTTGTGTGTTTACGCTTTTAGGCGACTAGCAGTAATGAGGGACATCAAGAACCCCAGCATGCAATGAGGATTAATGAGCCAACACTCCTTCTTTCGGTAGCGACGGTCCGATTGATCACTGATGTGGTTTTTGCAATGATCAACGCTCGCCACGAGGGACATGTACAACCCTCTGTTCTGATGATGCCTCTCATGCCGGTTGGTGTGCCTGAGAAGATGGCAAGGAAAAGAGCATCGGCCCCGCCGTTGAATATGTGTTTGATCCAATGACCATATACGGTCGAGGAGTACTTTCATGCATTTGTGGCGCTGAGACAACATGCAGAGTGTGTGGTTGAAAGTGAGGAGTCGAAGATTAACAGATTTTATAATGGTCTGCGCGAGGAACTACGAAGTCTACTGGTGGGTCCAAAGTTACTTGGCTTTTGTGCCTTGGTCACGACAGCTCGGTCTTTGGAAATGGACTTAAATCAGTTTTGGGCAAGGTATGGTGGCAGTGTGCCCACCGTTACAAAGATGCCAACATCAAGTTCTCGTAAGCAGAAGAGAAAGAACAGACATATGCGGGACTCGACCTCTTTTACCACCATGGGAATAAAAGAAAGGTGTGTTTGTTTTGCGTGCAGAAATGTTGGACATATTGCCCGAGACTGCCAGGGTAATGCGCCAAGGACAAAGAAAGCTAAGGCTGGAGCAGTGGCAGGGCGAACTCTGCCCATTTGCTACTCGTGTAGTACAGAAGGACATAAAGCCCGAGACTACAAAGTTGGCCCTTAGACGAGTTGAAACAAGAAGAGAAAGAACGGACTGTACATAAATAATTGTCACTATGTACTGTACGATGCATGTGTAATGTTGGCTCCAAAACTTGTTTTGTATATGTATAATTATGTTATGATGACTAAGCAAAACGTTGGTTTACGGCTTGTTCCACACTATGTATTTATCTGGATATCAGAGATACTAGTGAAGTGGCATGGCCGTAGTGGAAAGAATGCATATGGGTAGAGGTCGTTTTGAGTTTATCGCAGACCATAGGACCATCTGTGCTGAACGAAGGACCAAGAGTGCTTGTATGCTCGTTAGTTGTTCGGTCATGCTTGAAGCGAGTCTTCATGCCTCTAGCGGTCTGTAGGCCGAAGTCGAGTTGAGTGACCCATCTAGTGTGTGGTTGGATTAGAAAGATGTATTTCCTAATGACCTTGATGAGTGATGAAGTCCATAGGAGATCGACTTTGCTATTGTGTTAGTGCCCGATGCGAAACCTGTGGCCTGCTCGCCATAGCGTGTCGCGCCAAAGGAAAGGGTTGAATTGAAAGTCTTATTGCAAGAGTTGCTGGAACAGGAATACATACACCCAAGTATGTCACCTTGGAGTGCGCCTGTTCTATTTGTGAAAAGGAAAGGCGGTAGTTTACGGTTATAGATTGACTATCGCGAGTTGAATAAGCTGACGGAGAAAACCAAGTATCCGATTCTAAGGATAGATGACTTGTTCGATCAACTAGTGGGATCAACCGTCTATTCCAAATTGGATTTGAAATCGGGATATTACCAATTGACGATTCGGGAAGGTGACATTCCCAAGACAGCATTTGGAACATGCTACGGTCATTATAAGTTCACGGTAATGTCGTTTGGCTTATGGAATGCGCCTTCGGTATTCATGGATCTCATGCACCGAACGTTCTGAGAGTACTTGGATTTGTTTGTAATTGTATTTATTGATGATATCTTGGTGTACGCTCAGTAGGAATTTAACCATGCAAACCATTTGCGGTTGGTATTGCATACCCTGCGGAGGATTAAGCTCTATGCCCAATTCTCAAAGTGTGAGTTCTGGCTATCGTCACTTGCTTTTCTAGGCCATGTGATAAGTGGAAAGGGCATAACAGTGGATCCGTGAAAGATAAGTGCCATACGGGATTGGCCAGTGATGTTTTCAGTGACTGAAGTCAGGAGCTTCCTTTGACTTGCGGGCTACTACAGACGGTTTGTGGAAAACTTTCTCACTGATTGCTTTACCTCTGACCATATTGACGAGAAAAGATCAGAAGTTCGTTTGGACGCCGGAGTGCACGCGAGCTTTTGAAGAGTTGAAGAGTCATTTGACCACGGCGCCTGTGTTGACATCGCCATGTGGTGCAGACGGCTATGAGATCTATAGTGATGCTTCAGGGAACGGCTTAGGTTGCGTTCTTCTGTAATTTGATAAAGTGATTGTTTATGGCTAACGTCAGTTAAAGGTGCATGAATGGAAATACCTTGTGCACGACTTGGAGTTGGCGGCGGTAATCTTTGCGCTAAAGTTGTGGCGGCACTGTCCCTATGGCGTTAAAGTAGATATCTATACAGATCACAAGAGCCTAAAGTATTTGTTAGATCAGAAGGATCTGAATATGCGATAACGGAGGTGGATGGAGTTCCTTGGGGACTACACTTTCGATATTCACTATACTCCCGGAAGGGGAAATGTGGTCGCAAATGCTTTGAGTCGTAGGGCGCCAGTACGTGCAAACTGGTTGTAGAGACATGTTGAGCGGCTAATCCAGGAGATGGAAGTGTTAGAAATATCTTATGTTGACAAGGATGCTACGGCTGACGCATGTTTGAACTGGACAGAGGTACAATATGACCTTGCGAACAGAGTTCGGCTAGCAACGGAGATTGATGAAAGTCTCCAACGCTATGCAAAAGATGGTTCCGGTGACCAATTCTCCTGGGATGATATCCTGTTACGAAATGATGGTCGGTTGTGCGTCCCAAGTACGGGGAAGTTGAGAGAAGAGTTGATGTACGAAGCGCACGTTACCGAGTACTCAATTCACCCTGAGAGCACAAAAATGTACAGAGACATGAAGAAGTTGTTCTGGTGGCCCGGATTAAAGTAAGACATAGCACGTTATGTGGCGGAATGTCACACTTGTGCTTTGGTGAAAGCGGAATACCGGAAGTCTGGTGGCTTCCTGAAGCCGTTACCGATTTCGGAGTGGAAGTTTGATGATATTTCAATGGATTTCGTGCATGGGTTGCCGAGATCTCAACGCGGTCATAATTCTATCTAGGTTCTTGTAGACCGGTTGACAAAAGTGGCTCACTTCCTTCCAAACAAGAGCGATGATTCAGTGGAAACCTTGGTTAAGCTCTGTGTGGAGCAGATTGTTCGACTGCACGGTGTTCCTCGGAGCATTGTCAGTGATCGTGATGGGCGATTCACCTCTACTGATTGGGGGTTAATTCATCAAATGTTGGGCACAAAATTAGCATTCAGTACGACCTTTCATCCCCAAACGGATGGCCAGACTGAGAAGACCAACAGGACGATGGAAGATATGCTCCGAATGTGCGCCCTGGACGTTGGTAAGAGATGAGAAGATCATCTATATATGGTGTAGTGTGTAATAGTTACCAAGTGAGCATCGGTATGACTCCATATGAAGCTTTGTATGGTCGGAAATGTCGTACACCGCTAGCTTGGGCGGAAGCAAGCGAATCAACGGTATATCCACGCAAGGTTGTCGAAGAAGCTACTTCGATGATACGCTCTATTCGTGAGAGGCTACTAATAGTCCAGGATCAACAAGCAAAGTACTACAATGCCAAACACCGGAACATGGAGTTCACGGTGAGCGATTAGGTCTATTTGAAGATCAAACCCTTCAAAGGCATGTCCAGGATTCGGCGTTTGAAAAAGCTAAGTCCGAGATATCTTGGTCCGTTTGAAGTGGTGGAGCGAGTTGGGGAAGCTGCCTATCAGCTAGCTCTTTCGGCAGAACTGAGTGGCTTACGTGATGTGTTCCACATCTCAGTGCTTCGAAAAGCCGTCAAGGAGCCAGCTCAAGTGATTGAAAATGGTCGTGTACTGGTCGAGTATGGGCTAACGACGAAGGTTAGACCCATTCGGCTCGAGGATGGAGCCGATAAACAGTTGCGGAAAAAGAAGATCGGGAGGGTCAAAGTCCAGTGGGACAATTGTGGCCGTGAGGAGCAAACATGGGAGCGAGAGCAGACCATGCGAGCTGAGTTTCCCGAGCTTTTTGTATAAACTGTTAACCGTATACATTCTGTTGTAACAGATCTTTTAACGTGATAACATTATAATTTTTTGTTACCTTGCTGCGTGCAAATTTCGGGACGAAATTTATTGTAAGGAGGGGAGGACTGTAACACCCCAAAAACCATAAATCCAAAAATAGGGTTAGGCTTGGTGACACGTCCTGGGACACTGGCGTGTCCCAGGGCGTGTCCTTTACGGTGGGCGTCGAGTCGAGTTCTTGAGATAGCACGGTCGACGATCGTCGAGAGGAGACACGGTCTGGGACACGGGCGTGTCCTGATCGGGTTGGTAACCGGGCGGCATTGAGTGGCATTGAGTGGAGTGGCGTTGAGTGTGGAACACAGCCTGTGACACGGGCGTGTCATAGGGGCGTGTTGGGCACACGACCAAGGACACAGGCATGTGCCTTAGCCATGTTCTTATCGGGGATTTGGTCCTGAGTTGAAACGGTGATATGGCCAGTCACACGGCCATGTCAAGTTGACATGGGTGTGTCTACCCTGTGACATGGGTGTGTTAGAGCCCGTGTTCTGGTCTGGTTTGAGTCGGTTCGTGCACCGCTTGGAGTACACGGCATGTGACACGGGCGTGTCACAGGCCGTGTCAAGTCAAAAAAATATGATTTTGGGCAGATCTTGGTCGTCCAATTATTTCTATTTGGATCCAATGTTCCAGATGCTTTCCTGTAGTGATAAGACTGGGGGTTGGCATCTTCTCTCATTCATATCAAGAGAGAAAAAGGGAGAGCTTGGTGGAAGGAGGAGGAGAAGGGCAAGCCATTGGTGGAGCTCCCGCGGTCCGATTCGAGATCCGAGGCTAGTTTTATGGAGGCAAAGCTGCTGCGGTGCTTTCCAACAGGCCAGATTTTCGATGGATCCTAAGAGATCGTCAAGGGTAACAATCTTCCTTCTTGGACAAGTGAAGTCCTCCTTTATGCATGAGCATGGGATCCTCCACCAAAAGGTGGAAGAGTAAGTGATCCCCGTGGGGTAATAGTTGTTATCCCCAATTGAGTCTGCAGTTAGACCCGAAAATGTATAGTACGGGGTAGGCATGCTGTGTGAAGCCCATCTGGACAGGTTGGTCTGGATTGGTGATGTTGCATATTGCGTACCGGAGAAGACTCCGTGTATAAACGTGTAGTTTGTGGGGTCAAAGGGTTGTGTATGTGAAGGGAAGTAGCAGGAAGTACTGGAGTGAGGAATTCCAGGAAAACACCCTTTTCACGCTTGTATTGTATGCTGTGAAAGACCAGTTTTCTGGCACTACATGAACTACAGGGTTTGGGTTGAGTTTGAGTGCAGTTAGAGAGTTTTGTTGAACCCGCTTAGCGACAGCGAAGGACGCCGGCCATTAACTACCCTTTGTGATTGTGAAGCCAGTCCTTGGCGGACATTATGGCTGTTGTGAGCTGCGAGTTAAAAGGCTTCTTGCCGAACAGGAAAGGTGAAGCCGACCCGCGCCTTTTATTATTGCCGCAAGTACGATGTGCTTGGTGATGGCAAGGCGATTTGAGCAACGGGGGGTGGTGGATCTGTACCTGCGTTATGTTGGTTGTACAAGAGAGTGTCAAGGCATTGGGCTTTCGTCAGCAACATAGTGAGAGTCTTAGGCCTGCGCGCCATCAAGACTAATTGCTCAATGGTGTTGATCCCGGTTCGCTGGTGTACCCAAATGTGCCTGAGAGCACAGATCATCGGGTCGGGTGGCTGACGATTGTGATGGATTGTTTGTGCGTAAAAGCACAATATATGGTATATTTGTTGATGCATTGCTCTACAGGGAAGGAATGTCACTGCCCCGGGAAAGGGGTAGAATTGTTATAAATTGGTCAGCTGAATGCTGACCGTTGCCTTATTTTCCACCATCTGGGTGGATTGTCCCTGTGCAGGTGCTGGAGAGCCGAGTGGAAAATGGAGGTTGAAGTCCTTGTTGTTGTTGTTGCCGCTGCTGGTACTTGCCCTTGACGGCTAAGCGAATGTGTTGTCTTTTATTCATATCTGGCCAGCCTACGCGTCGTTGTATGTAATCCATACGATGAAAAAAGGAACTGTAAGGCCTTAAGGCCCTAACTTTGTGTATTTGGTACATTCCTTTGGGATATATATATATATATATGCAATTTATCTATAGTGGACATTCTGAATGGTTGAGTTCAATATTAACTTTAAGCTTCTGCTAGCATGCTTTGAGTTAGGTTGCGTTTATGATTTGGTATTAACCTGTAGCTTCACCACTTGTTTGTGGCATATAGTGTGGGGCCCAGGCTAGACCTTCTACTATACGTCATGTAACGGGTGGAGTCGTTACACGGTATATCTCCATCCGCTCTTCGTAGAAATTTAACCAGGGGGGTAAATATAAGGAGTGTCAGCTCAACATTATGCCAAAATGTGGCACTCAATGTTATTGTTGTGGCCTACATACAATGATACAACAACAAAATATTAAAACGATGCAGTGTATTTGCAAAAAAAAAAATTTAAATATTTGATGAAAACATTACTTGTTTTCCATGTGTGGTACTTGATAACTTTGTTGCCTCCCATTTAGCAGATGTGAACAATTCCCTCAAATGTCTTCTCTTATCCTGGAGGCTCTGCAAAGATAAAAAAAGTTGTAGCAAATCTGGTCACACCAGACCTAACGAGATCATGAGACTCCATGTCTTTTGTCGTCTCTCTGAACATAGCAAGAGCAATGGTATGAGCATATATAAATACAGTAAGTTGTCGGCTCATACAGAATGCACTTTTAATTTGCTTTAGTTTTGAAATATCTTGGAGAAGAAGATTTATGGTGTGAGCGGAACAAGAAGTCCAAAAATTCTTTGGACTCTTTACCGCTAGCAATCGTGATGCAGACATATTGTTGGACGCATTATCCATCATAACTTGTACTATGTTTGCTTCTCCTGGGCCATTCGGACTACTGATTGCCTCATCAACAACTCATATATGAACTTTTCATCATGTGTAGATGATGATACATTCTTCGATAACCAAAATGCTACTCCAGCAACTGTGTGCACAACAATATTCATGACGCTTCTGCCCTTGCAATCTGTCCAAGCATCAGTCAAAATACTACACTCATGCAACCTACATGTTTGAGTGAAGCTGCTTAGCATTTCCTTGGTCCGTTGAACTTCCATCTGTAAGAACTTCTCTCTCATCTCATACGACGTTGGTACTTTCATCCCAGGGCCACATAGACCGACAGCATGCAACATTTGTTGGAAGGATATGCTATATAGAGCATTGAAAGGAATGCCCATCTCGTATGCCCACCTAGTAATATATTGAGTCGCGTCATCTCTGGCTTTCTTCTTAAACTTACTCTCAATCGTGCTTTGTGAACTATTTCCCGACTCAATAAATTGGTCCATTGGACCTTTATTTCAAATACTTATAAACAATGTTCTTTGTGAACTTCCAGGATCTGCAGCCTCTCCAACAACGACCTCATCCAAGCTACTCTGTAACCTACTACTTCAGCTTACTAGTTTGTGCTGCTGCAAGGGTTGCTTCGGCTTTTGCTCTGACATTAGTTGGGACATGAGGGCATGACTTTACTGTAACACCCCAAAAAGGCCCAAAAAGACTCAACTTGAAGTTTGAGTAGCAGGTCAGGTTACACGGCCTGGGACACGGGCGTGTCCCAGGGCGTGTCGGGTGTACACGGCCTGGGACACGGCGTGTCCCAGGGCGTGTTCGATTTATTTTGCGAATTTGGCCTATTCAAGTCAGAGCCGGACACGGCCTTGAACACGGCCGGGAACACGGGCGTGTCAGGCTGGACACGGGCGTGTCAGCTGCCGTGTTCCGACCCGTGTACTGGTTGCAGCTCGATGGAGCAGGAGACACGGGCGTGTCTCAGGTGTGACACGGGCGTGTCAGGTCCGACACGGGCGTGTCGATGACCCGTGTTGTTCAGTCGGTTCAAGCTGTGTGTACCGCTTAAGGGGTACACGGCCTGTGACACGGGCGTGTCACAGGCCGTGTCGGCCAAAAAGTGAAGTTTTGGGAAAATCTTGGCCGTTCAGTTTTTCTCTCTTTTGATCCAAAGGCTCAGGTGGTTTCCTGGCTGGGTTATTACGAGAAGTAAGGATGAAGAGTCATTCTTCATTTGTCCTTAAGAAAGAGAGAAAGAGAGAGGAAGAGAGGAAGAAGGAGGAGGAGACCAAGCCACGGCGGAGCTCCCGTGGTCCGATTCGTGATCCGAAGCCGGCGTTGTGAAGGCAAGGCTGTTGCGGTTCTTTCTCACCGGCTAGTTTTCGATGGCACCGAAGAGATCGACAAGGGTAACGATCTCCCTCCTTGGACATGTGAAGTCCTTCTTTTCTGCATTGCATAAGGAAAACCCTTCCCCGCGAGTGTGCGGTGGGTTGTGGTGTCCCTTGGGGTAGATATGTGAAGTCCCCTTGTTAGAGGCCGGAATTGGAGTACGGCTCTAGGCATGCTGTGTGAAGCCCATCTGGATGTAATCTGGATTGGTGATGCTTGTTTGCATATCGGAGAAGGCTCCGTGATAATGGCTTGTGATGCCTATGGCTTGTGATGCTTGTTCCTACCTGTTGCTTGGTGCGGCAGGAAGTACTGGACGATGTCCAGGAAATGAAGAGGGTTGGCGGCAACTCTTGTGGCCGTGCGTTGCCACTTTGTGAGTAGTTGAGCCGTTGGGCTGCAACTCGGTGAAAAGGCAGATTGCCGAACAGGAAAGGTGAAACCGACCCGCGCCTATAAAATGCCATGGATACTTCTGTAATCGAGGTGGCTCGGCGACTTGAGCAACGGGGGGTGGCTGATCCGTACCTGCGTTAGGTCCGTCCGACTTGGAAGCCTGGTATAGGTTTTGTTGGAGCGCCTAATGAGAGTCTTAGGCCCGCGCGCCGGAAAGACTAGAAATGCTCAAATACCGTGTAGACGGTGGTGTTGACCCTGGTATTCCGGTACACCGAAAATGTGCCCTGAGTGCACGGACTGTCGGGCCGGGTGGCCGATGGTTGTGATGGCTTGAATGTGCCTGCGCGCACATAGTTGCTATTGATGATGCCATGCTTGCAGGGAAAGAATGCTCATGCCCCGAGAAAGGGGTAGGATTGTTATAATTGGGTCAGCTGAATGCTGACCGTTGCATTGTTTGCCACCGGTTGGGTGGATTGTTCCCGTGCAGGTGCTGGAGAGCCAAGTGGTAAATGATGGGCTGAAGCCCTACTGCTGTTGCTGCTGCTGCTGCGGCTAGCCTGGAAGGCTAAGCGAATGGCTTTGTTTTGTTTTCTCTTTTTACTCATGTATGGCCGGCCTGCGCGCCGAGGTTTGTAAAACATGATGTATGTTCAGAGGAACTGTAAGGCCTTAAGGCCAAACTCTTGTGGTTGTGTACATTCCGTGGTATTTATATATAAAGGTGGTTTTATATATATTGGACATTCCGGTTAAGAGTTCAAAGTTGTAACTTAAAGCTTCCGCTAGAATGCTCTGAGTTAGGATTCGTATTTGGTTTGGTATTATCCTGTGACCTCACCGTCTGTTTGTGGCATATAGTGTGGGGCCCCAGCCGGACCTTCTACTATACGTCAGTTAACGGATGGGGTCGTTACATTTTGGTATCAGCTTTTCGTCGGTCTTCCTCTTTCAAATTCGTGGTCGAATTCTTTTGTGGGGTGGCGAGCACGTGTTGGTGCGACCTGCTGTAACGTTAATGAACTCTGGAATGTCCATTAAGGAATGTACAAAATCTTGTTTGAGGAATCTGCGCGTTCCTTTTTGTGTTGTTTTGCTTGCATACGTTCGCTAATGTGTGTCTTGTCCACCTATAGGTGACACGTAGTGGTGCTGGGCAGTCTGAGCCCCAGCGTTCTGATGAGAGTGCGGCACCAGCTGAGGTGCCAACACCTCCTCCATCTGCGGAGACTGTTCGCTTAGTGGCTGAGGCGCTATTTGCCATGATTCAGCCGACCGGGCAAGCGCAGCCGGCGGTAGTGCCAGTTCGTGTTGATGTAAGACCCGAGCCGGTTGAGGCTGTAGATCCACGAGCAGCTGACCGACAGTTGAAGCAATTCATGAGCTTCAGTCCTCCTACGTTTGCGGGAATGGGATCCCCAACGCAGGCGGAAGATTGGTTATCGCGTGTCAAGAGGATAATGATAGCGATCAGGGCGGAGGAAACTCTCAAGGTCACCTTAGCCACCTTCATGCTTGAAGGGGAGGCGCGGTTGTGGTGGGACGAGGTTGAGCTACACCATTTGGCGGGCAGACAATTAACACAAGTTTCGATTGAGGAGTTCTCTCGATTATTTCTGGCGAAACATGTCCCAGCGGCGCAACGTATTGCTATGGAAAATGAGTTCCAACGGTTAAAGCAAGGGGACGATAGTGTGGATATCTACTTGCACGAGTTTACCAGGTTGGGACGATATGCGGGAACAATCTTCGCGGATAACCAAAGGAAAATGAATCGGTTCTATGAAGGATTGCGGGATGAGTTACGATTCCTGCTTTCGAGTTCTGTGAGCCAAGGGTTTCAGGCGTTGGTTGACACTGCGTGCGCGTTGGAGAAGGACATGAGGCGAGTGCAAGGGAATAAGGGCTTGGTGGTGTCTAAGCCAGAGTTTCAAGCACCTCGCCCAGGCAAGTCGTTTTACCAGAAGAAAGGGGGCAAGAGGTCCAAGCCATCTGGGCAAGTGACTACGACCGTGGTGTCGGGAGCGACATCAAGGCCGGATGCTCGTACATGCTATAACTGTGGCCGGGTGGGGCATATAGCTCGTGACTGTCGGGTTGTGCAGCCCAAAGGGGAGAAGAAGACGGGTGCGTCGTATGCTGAGAAGGGCAAAGCGGTGGTGGATTCCTCTGCTTCCCAGGCGCAGCCCCGAATCTATCAACTTGGCCAGCAGGAAGCAATTAAGCAAAGTGACGTCGTCACAGGTACGAGTTGAGTTAGTTTACTTGCTGTGCTTTTGGTTTTGGTTATGTTTAGCTTGTGCATGATGTGTGCGTGCTGCAGGCTTTGTCCTGATTCGGAATAATTTAGCGAGAGCCCTGTTTGATATAGGGTGCTTCGCATTCTTTTCTGTCTGAGGATTTCGTATCTCGCATTGGGGTACCAAGTCATGTGACGGTGGATAGTACAAGGGTGCTATTGCCGAATGGCTGTATGATGCTTGCGGATAGGGCTTGCGATGTGGAGGTGCAAATAGGAAGTCGGGATTTCGGTTTGAGTGCAGCTGTGCTACCGTTATCGGAGTTTGATGTGATCTTTGGTATGGACTGGCTCTCGGAGCAGCGTGCCTTTATTGATTGCAACTCCAAGGAGATTACACTGGGCCAGAATACCGGGCTTGTGACGAAGTTCGCTGTATGCGAGGAGTTGGCGGAACGTTGTTGTCTGCACTCCAAGTCGTCAATGCTGTTCGGAAGGGCGCGGAGTTATTCTTCAAGCTAACCAGGCTTTGAGCCAAAGGCCATGCCATAGTACTGTGTCAAATTTGCCGATGTATTCCTAAAGAATCCTGGGTTACCACCCCAGCAAGATTTAAACCTCCCCCTCTTTCTCTCAATCCCAACACATAATCTGAATTTTCCCTTCGCTCCCCCATATTTCCCTCACACAAACTCTACTGTCCCCGACCTCTCATTCCTCTAATCCCTGAACCACAATCCCAGCTAATAATT